>JAJJMB010014022.1:3127975-3160158 GCA_023531105.1 Papaver atlanticum | reverse complement strand
CCCCCCCCCCCCCCCCCCGAGCCGATATGCGCAATTCGAAACCTACACAAGCAATAATAAACACAAATGCGGAAATAACACAACTACGTAATATAGAAGCAATCACACAACACCGGCAATTACGTGGAAAACCCCCTCCAAGGTGAAGGGTAAAAAACCACGGGAAAATCTTCCACTATAACAATAATGGGTTACACACAATTCTCCCAATTTGGGGATAACAACAACTTCAAGGTGCATATAGCACTTGGATACCTATTTTCCTAATTACACTCACCCCTAAGGATGGATCAACAATTCATTCACCAATAAGATGAGATTCACTATCAATTTGACAATAACAAGAGTAAGAGTACTTACTACTAGAGTTTGAGCAAACCTTAGATTTTCCTCCTTTGAAGAGATGTAGAAATTGATCAATCAATCTTCACCACAATAACCAAACGGACCCTTAACAAAGAACCTTTCTTCTTCCTCTTCAAGATTAACCCAAAACTCACCAAAGAAATGGTGGATGCACACTACTTTCTTCACTCACTCTCACTGCCTCTCTTTCTTTCTCTTTTCACTACCAAGAGAAGATAGACTCGTAAGAAGAAACACTTCTCCTGATGCCTTTTTGTTATAACCTAACATAGACAGCCACTAGTTAACTCCCCCTTATTTGATAAGGGGAACCCTACTGGACCATAAGGAGGGACCCGGCCCAACACGAACTTGACTACCACCATATTACTTGTTAATTAAGTGGAAAAATATTCACTAATTTGTTGTGGTTATGACACGCATCAATACTCACTTCTGAGTGTGTTTAGGAACAACCAGAACCTTTTCCAATTATTCTTTTCAAGGTTTCCCAAAAGAGAATTGGATTGACTATTCTTTTGCAAATTAGTCTTTCTCCAATTGGGAGCATCGGATCTTGTCTTCGTCTTTACAAAGTTATCCTTTTGATAATCATTACAATTGTGAAAAGGCTTTGTATGACATTTATAGGCAAATCTTGATTTATCACAGCACTGATTCCTTTGCCTAAAGGTTGGACGTTCACAACCTGTAATGTCAAGGGACTACCAACTAACGATCCCTCGACTTAAATTTGCTGAATTTGACAACATAACTAGTCATAAAAACCCAAGGTGACCAAACTTGTGGTACAAAAACCCTATTCAAATGTTGGGATCCATTAAAACTCTATTTTAAACAAAATTGATACAAAAACCCCAAATTTCAAAATTGGTTTAATCAAATTCTTTAGGGTTTTTTTGTTACTTTTGTTTTGATGGGGTTTTTGTGTTACTTTTATTTTGCTGGGTTTTTTGTCGATGGATAGTGACACTTTTGGGGTTATAACTCGCGGACCGATTTGACAATCCCAAACGGTCTTTGGTCAACGGAATATTGACTAATAAGGGGAGGTCTTTGTGGGAAATCAGGGCATTTGGTTACAAGATTTTTTTTGCAAAATAAGTTAGGGTTTAAGAAATGCTTTCCGCATAGGCAGAAAGTCGGTTCCTTTTTTATTTAAACCTCTCCCCGGGAAACAAAACCCTAAATTTAAACCTTATCCAATTTGGCATTCAAAAACAGGTTAATTTTACTTGATTATTCAAAGGTTATCAAGGTTATCGGGATTAGTGATTTTCTCGAACACTTTGGATTCATTGTTGATTTAATCAACAATTCCTCTTGTTTTTTTAAAGCAGATTCGATGGAAATAATAGAATCAATTGAAGATATTAAGTTACAAGATCCACCAGAGGAGGAATTCACATCTGCTGATCTTACTTGGACCAAATATGGAACTTCAGCGCACCATGATGATGTAGCACTTATTCCATATGAAAGAGTTGATTCATTCATAATTGGTGAGTGTTCTATCGCTGAATGTCCAACCCGGTTTCATATTGAGAAAGGAAGAAAACGTACCAGAGGGAGTTTGACCAGTTACAAGAGTGATGAATATCTTGAATATCGCCTGTAAGTACTGAACCTCATTTCTTCTCTTTGTGTTTCCGAGCATTTTTCTTTGGATGTTTATTGTAGTTTAATCAATGGATAGTCCCTGGTGAAACTAAACCGTGTGCAGTGAGTTGCAATTTTGAAAGAAAATTTATGTGTAGCAATTGAATGGGCAAGTATGTAGGTTTTAACATGTATACCTAGTTCAACACTCTGATGTCTCAGGAAACTGACAATGTGTATCCCTTTGACATTCTTTATACGATAATATGTCTTTACAATACTTCTTCATAGGAGACAGTTGTTATGAAAGAATACATATTTTGTCTGGTTTTGGTTTTTCAAATTTTGAAAGAAAATTATGTGTAACAATTGAATGGGCACATATGTTGGTTTTAACATGTACACCTAGTTCGACACTCAAGGTCTCAGGAAACTGACAGTGTTTTATCTCTTTGACATTCATTATATGATATTTTGTCTTTACATCATACGAGACGGTTGTTATGAAAGAATACATATTTTATTGGTTTTGGATTTTCGAATTTCGGAGCTTATAACTGCATTAAAGAATATTGGGTGCCATCAGGCGTTCTTCCCTCATGTCAAGAGAGTACTCTTTTGTATTGGTCTCTTCGGGATAGTATTATCTTCACATAAAATAGATGCTCTACTTGAATTAGTGGGTCATTTCCCTGCAGATACTGGTGCTCATTTGGTCCAGAAAATTATGGAGAGGGCGGAGAAATATTGCCTAGCAGGAGATATCGAATAAACACTAGAAATCGAGCTGCTAGACCTCAATCAATGAGGGGATGTACTTGCCATTTCATAGTGAAGCGTTTATATGCTCGTCCATCAGCTGCACTACTTATATACAATGATAGACGTCAACATGTGAACAAGTCTGGATTTGTTTGCCATGGCCCGCTAGACCGAGATGCTATAGGTCCTGGTGCTAAAACAGTTCCATATATTTGTGATGAAATCCAACAACAAACAATGGCATTGATCTATCTGGGCATCCCTGAGGAGAATATATTGCAGAATCACATTGAAAGTGTTCAACGCTACTGCGGTTCAAATTCCAAAGTTAGTATGTCAGCATCAGAGTATGTCCGTAAAATGGGGATCATTATCAGACGGTCAACACATGAGTTGGATCTTGATGATCAAGTTAGTATCAAATTGTGGGTAGAGAAGAACAAGAAATCAACTTTTATATATCAAGATGCATCAGATACAGATTCATTCATCTTAGGGATTCAGACAGAGTGGCAGTTGCAACAAATGATCCGTTTTGGACATCACAGTCTCATGGCTGCTGATTCAACATTTGGCCTCAAGAAGTTAAAGGTAGGGAGTAACTATGCGATTTGTTTACAATTCCCCTGGTATTAATACAAGTGTGTGATCTAATCTTTTTATTGATGGTGATTATTGTTGTGGCAGTATCCTTTGTGTACACTTCTTGTGTTTGACTCAAGACATCATGCCCTTCCAGTTGCTTGGGTCATAACACGTAGCTTTGCCAAGCAAGATGTATCCAAATGGATGAAAGCTCTTGTTGATCGAGCTCGTTCAATAGACTCTGCTTGGAAGATCAATGGGTTTATGATTGATGATGCGGCTGCAGAAATGGATCCAATCAGGCAAGATTTTTTGGTTTTTACCTGTGTAACATATGCTATTTGTGGCCTTGGGGTATAAAATATGGAGCTGTGGCGCTAGTCATACATTGTTTTCTAACTAGAAACCCTAATTTAGATGATATGTTACTCAAAAGTCAAATTAGTGGGACTTTAATCTCGGTAAAAGAAGTGAGCACCGCATATTTAGATTTTAGGGTTTAGGTTAGTAAATTAGCTTAACAAAGAACCCTAGATAAAGGACGCGTAGGCACCTAAACTCCCACTAAGGCGCCTAACCTGTGCCTAGGTGATGCCTTGTACAACATAGGCTATACCTGTATTCAGCTGAAAAGCATGAGAAGCTCGTTATATAGAATTTTGAGAGACAAATAAACCGTTTATTAGTTTTCAATCCGAAGCATTGATTGAAGGGATACAAATTTAGGGAGGACCGATTCTCAAGTATGCTAATCCCTGTGTTATCATTGGATCATCTTCTTGTGCGTTGTGAACATGTCAAAAATGAGGCTCCTATTGTGTTTTAGTATAAAACGTAATAACCTAGTGCTGTAAGGCTTAACCTATTGTTTTGCAGGTCACAATTTCAGGCCTTGATTTCGTTGTTGACTGATGTTTCAGGGAAATATTTTGCTGTCCCGTCCTTTTCTCTATCTGGCGTGTCCGCAGGACATGGCTCCGAAACATTATCAAGAGATGTCATAACTTCGAAGTCCAGCGGGAGATGTTCAAACGTCTTGGGCGAATTGCCTACAGCATATGGGGAGGTGTTGATCCTGTAGATGTAATGGAGGAATTCATTCAAGATTTTGTTGACCAAACTTCCTTCGTGCAATACTTTAAGGCCTGTTGGGTCCCTAAGATTGGTTAGATAAATTCTTTTCCTCTTTCATCATGTATGTTGGGGATATATTATAATTGGGTCCCTAAGATCGTATTAACCTTATAATTTACTTTTGCTGTACATAGAAATGTGGCTCGCAACTATGAGATCTCTTCCGCTTGCCAGCCAGGAGGCTTCTGGTGCCATTGAAGGCTACCATTTGAAGCTGAAGCGTATATTGTATGATGATTCCCATCTAGGATCACTGCAACGAGTAGATTGGTTAGTCCACAAGCTGAACACTGAATTACACCCAAGCTACTGGTTCGATCGCTACTCTGATGAAATTGATTCTTTTCAAACTGTCAAGGAGGATTACATTGCATCATCTTCATGGCATCGAGCTTCGCAAATTCCGGAAAATGCTGTTATCTTCGACGACAAAGATCGCCTCTGTGCCAAGGTCATTAGTCAGAAAGACCCTAGTCAGACACATATAGTGTGGAATCCGGGGTCAGATTTCTCTCTTTGTGACTGTTCGTGGTCATTGCAAGGAAACCTTTGCAAGCATGTGATAAAGGTGAATATGGTGTGTAGTAATAATGGCCTGGATCATCAGCCTTCAATGTCATTTCAGTCATTCAGATCAATCATTCTCAGTTTGTGGCAAAAACCCATGGATGATTCAGTTGCACTTGATCAGTCACTTGCATGGGCCAACCAGATGTTGGACCAAATTAAGAGATCAGTTGAGTTGGATAGTTCTAATGGTGTTTCCAACATCGTAAAGAATTTACCCTTGAAATGGACTGCTAAAAAAGGTAGAACATCTGTTGGCCATCCATCTTCTATCCTACGACTTCCTGCTCATCTGAAGAGAAGCTCCCGAAGTGTTGCCATTAAAAAGAATAGGAAAAAGGACAGACTTACAATGTTGAGTTGAGCACTTGATTTAGAATAAAAACCACTCTCATCAATTGAAGAGGGCTTTTTGAAGGTATGTTTCCTAGTGATCTTAAACATTTTATGTCATGCTATGTTCAGTTCAGATTTAATAAGTCCAACATCACTCACACAGATGATTCTTGGATTTATAGATTTATTATATCTGATACTGAATACTGAGTGGGTTTAACCATTAGGTATGTTTTTTCTTACCATTAATTCCAAGACTTGGCAAAACCCTCAAAGGATGAACTTGAAGCAAAGACGTGAATATTAGGTTTCGTTGTTTTCTAACGATCCTCAATAGTGGAATCTTTGCGTACTAGCATAGGTGTTTAAATGGATTCGAACCTCGCTTACTGAAAGCCAACCAGGTTACTAGTTGTGGAATGATCGTGTAGAGGCATCATGCTATGGCTATTTGCAAATTGCAATGAAGTCTAATTGGACCGTGTGTCTAGACGCCTCTAGGCCTAATAATATCCGTCGCCGATGCTTGGTCATAATTTAGGACACTGCAAAGGAAATAAAAAAACGTTGAGTCATCATGTTTTTCTTTGAGATTTAGACTCTTCAGCATAATTCAATTACCTGACGTTAGCACCATTTAAAGCGTAGTTAATTCTTAGTTTCTAACCTTGGCCGTTTCTGTTGTTTGCACTAAATGTATCATATCCATTATCATACTTCCTATAATGTTTTTGGCTTTTCACATATTTTTATGACAGCTTTTTAGTGAGTTGCTTCATAAGGGGATCAGTTGTGAGATACATGCAGCTACCCCCAAATGGAGTTGATGTTGAGTGATGTTTATGTCAAGTTGTTTAAAGAAGCATGGTTTGAAACTGACCGTGGGTCTGATTTTGCTCCCAAGGCATTGAGGATGAAAAAGGAGGTTGTTGCTGGCGTCCAAGATGTCACGAATGTTGATAATGATTTCTTCTTGGTGGTCGTAAAGATTCTTGATCAACGGGTATGTTTCTCGAACGTAACAGTGTTTCTGTTTACATTATTCAGCATGTTTGATTCTGTAGTGGAAAATTGTTAGGGATAGGCTACATCTAGAACATGATTTCTTATGAAAATCAGTAGAGACAAATCCTAGAAAAACTAATACTTTGGTAGTTCTAATGTTCTATACATTACTGAGAATTGAGAACCTAAATGAAAAATGCACTTCAGATAAATGATAAGCTGATTAGTCTTGTGATGGTGTGATTTCAATCTGCCCGTAACTATGTTGATGCATGAATATGTGGTTTGTCATCCTTCAGTATGCCATATGTGTAGTAGTCATAAGCTTAGAAACTTCATGGGTGGTAAAAATGCTATACAGAAGTACAAATTAGGCTTAAAGTTGAATAAAACAGTGGTATAGGTCAAATAATTAGTAGTTAGATGTTTTACCGGGTAGCCAAGTAGAAGAAAGATTGAAGTACTAACTGGGCACATCACTTCATATTATTTTGGTACCATAGTATTTGGTACTTGTACTTTATGTCAAAATCCCCTGTGTCAGCATCATTATGAACATGTCACAGTTGTATCTTATTATCCAGTGGAATAAGTTTTTCTGTAAAACATAACCGAGACACTGAATTGTATGAGAGAAGGTTTATGAGTGATCTGGTCATACTTCAACGTCATTCTGTTAGATAATAAGTTGACTACCTGAGGTCATTAGGAACCTTTACAAGCTCTTACGGATAAAATGTATGAGAGAAGGGGTTTTTGAGTTTACCACCTAAATAAATTAGTGATTTAACTTTCCCTCCTAAGTTGTTAATGTTAGCACCTTTACCCCCTAAAATAAATTTTCTGCCAAAATTATCCTTAGTTGCGCGAGTGCTACACATACGTGTGTGTGTTAAAATGTATCCATTTACCTTCATGTGTTTCACATACCCGGACACCCACTAAAAAACAATACTCATCGACAACATCAGTAACTGCTCTCAACCCACATTCCCACACCACCATTAGGAAATCATAATCAAATCTCATTACGTTCTGCTTACTAAATAACAACATCATACCAATTTAAAATCACGTTCAAACCCTGTTTTCAATTTTTTACCAAGTCAATCTAAAGCAGTGTTGATTTGATTTCCCTAAATTTATGCTCCTCAATCACCACCACCATTGTTTCATCCAAAACCAAACACCAAAACCGATTGAAGGGTGATCAATTCATGAATAGCTTAAAAGTTTATATTTTATCAATCAGCAATGGATATGCTCAACTGTAGTCATAATGATCCTTTTTTCAGGCACCTTAAACTTTAGTCAAAGTCCTCTTTCCTAACCAATTCTTATACGAGAATAAGTTTCAAGAAGTATTAGACACCATATCCATAGAAGTCCCCTTTTTTCATAACGATGATCATGTATTTGATTTTAGGTAGAAACTAGTAGACACCATATCCATGTCTTTGAATACGGAAGTACCATCAGACCAAGATGCGACTGCAATAATCTTTCCTAGGATAATTAATCAAGATTTTTTTGGACTTCATTTGGGTTGAAAACCGTATGATGGAATCAAACCTTTCTGGTTTGTTAAACAACTATCCTGGTAGTGACGGTGATGGATGGGGAAGGTAAAATGGACCTTCAAGTAAGATTCACGCACACACGTATAAATGGCAGATGCCCGCAGTTAAGGACATTTTTTGGCAGAAATATTACTTTAGGGGGGGGGTTGCTAACATTAACAATTTAGGGGGGTAAACTCAAAAACCCCATGAGAGATGTTGAGTGATCTGGTCATACTTCAACGTCATTCTGTTAGATGATAAGTTGACTACCTGACGTCATTAGGAACCTTTACAAGCTCTTATGGATGAGATGTACTCCTAGTACCATTTAGTCTCTAATTCGTTTAACAATCTAGTGAGCTACACAGCTCTGACATAGTATAAGCTACCTTTTCACTGGTTATCTCTGATCGGAATTTTATCCAAGGTTCAAACCATGAATGGATTTTATAGTTTGTAAGGCAGAATCTAACATCTTTGGATCACGCTTCAGATAACAATTTCTGCTGCCTTATGCCCTTACCTAACATGTGAATACATCTAAAGCACATGTCTACATAATCTCCCATTTCAAAAGGTCCAACATCACCCACACAAATGATTCTTGAATTTTTAGGTTTACTTTGTCTGATATCAGAGAACCAATCAACTAAAAAACTAATATGTTTCTGTACGAATATTAGTGCCTAATGATCAGAAACAAAAACGCATGAACCATGATTAGTTTAATTTCATATCAAATAAGAGTTTCAGGTGCATCAACTCAGTAACTCTTAAAGCTTCACTAGGTAGTTCTTATATTTCTACATTGCATCTTTCGACAACAATCTAGCTCATGGCCTGACAGGGTAGGGTTTGTTTCATCTCTCAATTGGTTTTTTATCTCCTGCATTTATTTATGTGTATCATTCACTACAAGATGATGAATATGGTTTCTACATGTCCGGATTTAGGTGTAAGCATTCAGTTAATTTGGTATAAGAGTGTAGAGGTCTTTTCTTTTGAAAGACATCAAGAACTTGGGCGGTTTACTATGTTACTTTTAGCTCGTTAATGTCTAGAGGCCTTGTGCAAGTCTTTTATGATTTTACAAGTTGAAAACACTTGATTGCATGTTGAAAAATAAACATATCTGCAGATTATGCTTGCAGCTTCACATAGATTAACGGAAATAAATAAATTATTTCAAGTATAATTTCTAATATGGATTTTTTCTGGTTTCGCAGGGGCCCCTCTTTCAACATCCTTTCCTGCTGGTTTTGCACGCTGAAGCTCTCAAATTGCTCTGTCCTGATTTGTTTAAACTTTGTAAAAACAAATATGCAGTGTTGAAGGATATGGTATCTGCTAAGTGAGCTTGGGATCTGAAATATGCTATAAGTCTATAAGAAAATGAGGTTGCAGATGTGGTGCACTTATTGCATGTAATTGATGATCCTAATAATTCTCGTACTTTGGAAGTGTACAATACGGGATGACAGACACTGGGATTATGGGAAAAGGTTTCTCAGTGGCAAATGCCTACTCTGCTTTAGAAACTGATGAATAGACAAGCTAATTAGGTGGGTAGAAATGGAGATGGGTAGAAATGGTTGAACAGTGTGCAGAGAGAGTGGTGGTGGCGGGACCGACGTCGGCCTTGTTCAACGGTCCACTAGTAGTTATTTTAGAAGGCGTAATTGGGGGATACTCAAAGTTAAATGGAGTTGTATTTCGATTAAAGGGTCCTTTTTTTTAGGTGTGAAATATTCATATTATCCTTACCCTAATAAAAATTAAAAAGAAAAACCAAAAACCTATTTTTTGTAGTATCCCCCTTCACTTTTCTTCTTCATCAAAAAAATCACACAAATCATGATGAATGGTTTTTGATTTAGGTTATCAAAAAAATCATTTTGAGTAGCGACACAAATTATGATAATCAAAATGATTTGAATCAAAAGTGTAAGGACCATCAAGCTCGTCAACACTATTGGACTTGTCTAGCGATGATCAAGAGACGAATTAACCGCTAATGACTCGATTAGTTAACGTAGATTTTAATTAATAAAAATTAATCTAACGAATTAGATACGAAACTAGTATTATTGAATAGGTCTCGAAAAGTTATACGAAATGCGCTACTCGAACGTGCCATTTGGGTATCAAATGAAGAAGATATCATCAGATTTGCTTGAAGGGAAAAATAGTCATTTTGCAGTTCAGCCGCCTTGGCAGCCCTTATCCAGTGTGCTGGGTGCCTCAGTAATTCCGTCGACCTTATCTCTAAACAAACCTAAAGAGAAACTCATTTTCTCTTCTTCTTTCTCTTTTTTCTTCTTCCTTCTTCTCTTCTCCGTTTTCTTATGTTCTTCAGCCGAGTGATGGTTGAGTATATGTTCTTCAGCCGAGTGATGGTTGAGTAAATAAATTAGCGATTAGGAGATGATTAAAGAGGAGATGGATTATGCAGTGACTATTGGTGGTACTGATGTTGATTAACTCTGTAAAGAGAAAGAGATGTCGATGCTGCTGTAAACTAGAAGTTAGAGTTTTGATTTAGATTCAAGATATGGAGGAATTGGTTAATTAAACGAGGATTTGGGTTGTTGGTGATGAAGAACAAAGGGAGTTGGTGTTTTATTGAAGTTGTGAAGCTGATTCAGTGATGAATTGAAAGTTAGGGTTTCATGAGAAGAAACTCTGAGAAGATTAGAAGATGAAATTGATACTCTAGAGGGTTAATTAGAGATGGGTGTGATTTGAATTAGAGTTTGTGGTTGAAGTTAAACTGAATATGGAGTTGTTCTGTGAAGCATATAAGAATTAGGATTTTCTCAGAAGGTTGTTTAGAAGTTCGATTAGTGATAAATAAGATGGAATTAGAGATGGGTTTTGTTGAATTAAAGAATTAGGATGATGTTTTGTGTTCGAATCAGAGAAGCTTTGATTTGGGAATTATTTTTGGGTTCTTCTGAGAATAAATGATGAGGATGAAGATTGTGAGTTGAAGGCTAGGGCTCGGTTCTGTTAGTAAGAAGATGTTGTAGCTATTATTGGTGTTGATTCAAGACTCGGGAGCTAAGGGTAAGTTGAATTAGAATTTCTGAATTTACCTTTGAATTGTTGAGAAAATTGAATTGATACTGTGGAGACTATGATGAAGTTTATTTGGTTTCTTGAGATGGTGATTGAATTATGAGTTGTTTGGAATGATTTGGTTGTTACAGTAATGAGAGTTATAACCATGATCTGAGTTGGTATGGATTACAATTCTTGGAATTGGTGAAGGAGTTTTAATGAAATTGAGATTATGAGATGAGTTGCAACTGAGGTAGAATTGCAGGCTGTGACTGTAGTTAGAGGTGGTGTTGATTGTAATGGGACTGAGTTAACTCGGTGATTAGGAGTTGCCCCGATTTCTGTTGACCACTGACCAGACTTTGTCTTCTTTGACTCCGGGCTTGACTTTTGACTGACGTTGACTGTTAGTTGACCTCTTTGACAGTTAGTGACCGTTAATTGACTTCAGTGGACTTGAGTTTAGGACTAGTTTTTCCGAGTTTGATGATTTTGACCTCTTATGGTCAGAATTAGCCTTTGGCTTCTTCTACAAAGTTGTAGATCTTCCTTAGACTTATCAATTGGACTATAGAACCAACCTAATTCAATTAGTAAACCTTTGGATATGCTAAAGATAGATAATGAAAAGGTATAGAACCATAAATGGACTTAGAACCATTAGATAGTTCACTTAGCTTATAACTAGTGAATTGTATGGGATTATGTTATGAGCCTTGTATGAGCCATTTGGCTAATCTTTTAGAGTGCTTGTGTGATTAACAGTTAATCTTTATTAACAGCGATCGATCCGAAGGATGAACCAGTAGATTGTGGATTTCGAGGTAGGCGAGGTTTGTCATCAAAAGAGGTGGGAATCTATGACGAACTCTCTTGTTTTCATTATTGTTTTACAAAGCTAACTATTGTGAAATTCATGCATATCTTTATTGTTATTCTTGTGTTTCTTTCCATCGACTGGAAAGTGGTTACAGAATTTACTTGTTGTTAACATGTAAGGAAGAAGGTTTCCTTTTGGTTGGTATGAGATGTGTGTCCCAATTTATATCTAATTTAAGCACATCTATAGGCTCGGGAGGGGGCGCAATACTATTCCCTATTTCTGTACGGGCAACTCATGTCTCATACGTGCATGTTTACCGTTCTTTAAATTTACTTTGATAATCCAAAACATTGTGTTTTGGTATTTAGAGAGAATGATGATGAGAATTGGTTGTGAATGTGTGTTGGATGATTGATTGTGAATGTGCGATGGATGAATGGTTGGTAGAACTTTATATTTTCGTACAAATTATTATTTTAATATGCTTTATCTGTTTTTCTGTGTTTTATCGGTTTTCAGCGAAACCTGCATTGTCTTTAAATCATTCTAGTGATTACTTGAAAGTTAGTTGTTATTTCTACTGGGCACCCCTTTTAGGGATGATGTGCTCACTCAATTCCCACTTTCAGTTTAAGATACAGATCAAGATGTGCACGTGGCGATGGAAGCGTAATGGAATGGGTTCCGTTAGTTGGTTAGCTTCCGCTATGTTTATTTTGTGTTTATATTCTATTTGTAAACCAACTCACTACTGAATATGTATCATCAGAGAGGAGTTCTTGTATTTATTTTAGAGAGGGTTTAGATTTGGGTTAATCTTTGTATAGAACTTATAAATTTAATGTTTAATTAGATGTTTTAGATCCTTAGTGCCTCATTTTATAGTTAATCTCTTGGATTAGTCAGCTGCTAGCTTGTGGGGCGCTACAATAACCATCTAGGTTATCAAAAAAAGTCGAAATTGTATTTAAATAAAAAAAATCGAATTTGAATTTCGGTAGCAGGTTAACATCCGGTATTGTTTTGTTGGATGAATACCACTTTCGGTATTGTTTTGTTGGATGAATACAATACCGAAAATACTTTCGGTATTGCTTTTTTCGATGAATACAATACTGAAAGTACTTTCGGTATTGTTTTTTCTGATGAATACAATACCGACAGTGGCTCTGTAAATGCAAAATTTGATTGACTTAGTGTTTGAATTGGGATTTGGTTTAGGGTTTTTTCATAGATGAAAGTTTGATTGTCTACAAAATGTTGCAATTAGGATTTATTAAAATCAATTTAAACACATTCTCATATCACACAGATCTTCCAAAGTCCTTCTTCTTTTTCATCTAATCAAAATATATTATTTGAAGTATCCCCAAACACACTTGGATAAGGGGTACTTCAATTACTCCATAATTATTTTTTTTTGAGTATCCCCCAATTTGTTGAGGTATCCCCCAATTGTGCCTTCTTATTTTATACCACATAATATATTAAAATCTTTATTCAAAGTGTTTGTGATATAGAAAATGAATGGTCTCGGTACCATTTGGTCTTTATACCACGTAATATATTAAAATATTATTGATTTAATATCTCCAAATTTTGGTGTCATATATGCTCATCTTTCCATCAAAATTAGGTATTTTAGTCAAGCTCAAACAATTGGGAATGACCCGACCATCATGGCCGGTCCGGTCCCTCTTCACCAATGGTCCTCCTCACACCGCTATGGTCGGTCCCTCTTATACCATCTTGGTCGACCTGCACCACCATTCCTCCTCTTATCACTTTTGCTCCTTCTATGATGTGTAGAGATTCGAACCTTTATCCCTTTGCATGCCAAACCACCAATCGACAATTGTACTAGATTTTTTTTTTGTGACATATTTAAATTCATTTTGTTTATATTCGTTTAACCAAGGAAATGTATCACTCCCACACAAGATTATATTAAGATAATCACTTATTATTATTAAACATATGTTGAATTGTATGCTCCAAATTGGTATCCCTAAAACGAATTATACACGTACGTATGCCTTTCTGAATCTTCTCCGAATCACGAGATGTTGACTGAATTTTTGACTGAATTTGAATTTTTCAAGTCCGAGTAATACCCGGACGTTTACGTTCTGTACGTTTGCCGAATTCCGAATTGCTAACTAGGGTCTAGCTACCATCATTAATGTCACAATTTCTCTACTTTGCTATTTAGACAATTCTTGACACGGTAGATCGAGGTTAAATATTCTACAACTACGGCTAATATTAATATTTTTGGATATCTACATGAATTCATTTCAAATGCTTGACATATCATCATATTGGTCTATACTCGATCTAGCGATCTCATCAGATCTATTGATCCAAATCATCCAAATATCATTGTTGTCTCAGCTGACACTATGATATTCCACAACCATTAAACTCTCTACATCTATGATATGTAAAGCATAATTGTTGTCTCAGCAGGCATTTTATGCTTCATTCACCAACCTAACAAGTCTTTACGAAGCATGTCAGACTCATCATTGAGAATCAGACTAGACCCATCAATATGCTCAGGACTAGCATCCAGGTCAACAGTTGACCAAATAAATACACATATGCAAAACAGACTTCACCATGCTCGAGGTATCAATAACGTCATATTCATTAATGTTTTTGTTTGGTGGCCTACAACACGTGCGATGCAGCAATGTATCCGCGATGAGAAAGTAAATAAGTTGTGCTGGAAGTCGAAGGAGTAAATGGAAAATGTTCTCACAACCACCAAGTCTTCCTAGCAAAGCGGAAATGGTTTCACCACGACTTCCACTTATCTACTCTTTCACTTCTCTACAACAGTTACCACTTACACTGAGATCGATGTGTTAACTACCCCTGATACAAATAGGTTTCCAACCTGAAAAGACGAGGGTACCAAAATACACCACAATATTATTGTTTCAACCTATAAGTGCGGTACCAAGTGCGATCGTATATGGAAAAAGTCGAGACAATACAACAACAAGGTATACACTTGATAATAGTTACGGTATAAAACCGATTGACTATAGGATCACTTATCAAGTGTATTGGATTAACGCACAAGTGTACTTACTTTATTATAATAAAACAACTATAATGCGGAAGTAAACTAAATGATATTAGAGCATTGCTCGGTTGAACTCGTAGGCGTTGCTATCTCAAGCTTGTTTATCAAGTTTAGGTGATCAAAACTATAAGTCTTGATTTCTAGTCTACTTATAGCTATGTATCGGATTAGGATAGAATGTGTAATTGAGCTTTAAACTTCATGGCGTTCATCGATTTAAGACGAATATCTACTGAGAAGAGCTTGGAGGAACTTCATCAACAAAAGGTATGTGGAGACTAAAACTTATCTGCTAGAGCATTGCTCGGTCGAACTCGCAAGCATTGCTATCTCAAGCTTGTTTGTCAAGTTTAGTTGCCAAAACTATAAGTCTTGATTTCTAGTCTACTTATAGCTAAGTCTCGGATTAGGACAGTAAGTGTAGTTGAGCTTTAGACTCCACAGCGTTTATCGAATGAAGACGAAGAACTACTCAAGGGAACTTGTGGAACTTCATCAACAAAAGGTATGTGGAGACTTGAACTTATCTATCACTCAAAAGTCTATCTATTCTATCTCCTATTTTGATACAAAAGTCGTATTTCTATATAGACTTCAATTATACACAGTTGTTATTTCGAGCCGAGCATATCTCGCTTATCTATTTTTCGAAATATGTGTTGGTAAGCTTTCGCTTAAGCCAAGTTCATCTTTACTCGTGACGAAAGTCATATTATTTCAATAACTTGAAAATTGCTTTGATGAAAATAGTTTGTGGATAACAACTATTTTAACATCCTCTAAGAAAGTTTCAATGATTGAAATAAGAGTTTAGAACAAGTAACCGTGTTTGGATATAAACATAGTGTGTTCTCACATTTGTGTAAAAGTCCAAAACCGGGAACCTAAAGTATGCGTACCCGTACGCGTACTGGCTATTGTTGGAAATTCGGGTAAGTATGCGTACCCCCTTACTCTTCTAATTGATTTAACGTCCCCGTTGAAGTGATCAAAGAGCTTCGAGCGACGCATACTGGCGGAAGTTTCACGTCCGTGAATTTTTGCTGGAGTTTGGAAGTAAAAAACAAACTCAATCCGGGTACTTAAGTATGCGTACCCTTTTGCATACTTAAGGAGGTTACTTTCTAAAATCGGTTTGTTCATGAACTAAAACATTTATATAATAAGGAATGCAATTTTTGCAAACCGTGGCTATAATGTAAATGAATTGATTCGAGTGAATCAAAATCGATTTTGCTTCGATTGTGTCTTATATACTTCAATGAGATCTAAGTAATTGAACAACTCTCTAACTAGTTCATTTGAGTCATTTGAACTAGTTATGGTAAAGATGAATAAGGTTGATATGAAAGTGCTTATATGGCTAACCATTGGTTAACTATTGTTGAACCGACTAAGTGTACACGTTTAGGTACGGTTACTCAAACCTAAATGAAGGTACATTTCATTTGTGTATAACAAGCTAAGTTCGATCTAAAGGTTGAAAGATATTAGCTTGAATCTAATCAGGTTTTCATCTAACGGTGAATATTGAATGCTTTGTTACCAAGGTAACTTAGATTGCAAACTCTGATTTGAAATCTATATAAAGGAGAACTCTAGCAACTGGGAAACCTAATCCCCACACGTCCTGTGTGATACTAGTTGTATAAGCTAGAGTCGATTATCCTTTAACCTTAGGTTTTTCACGAAACCCTATAGGTTAACGACTTAAAGACTTCATTGGGATTGTGAAGCCAGACCTAACTATTTTCTCTGTAGTTGCGTGATCTGATCTTGCTGTTTTCTATCGTGATTGAGTACAATCATAAGATTGGCTTAAGATTTATATCTCCGATAGGCAAGATTGAAAAGTAGTCACAAACACCTTCGTCTCATCATTTGTGATTCCACAATATCTTGTTTCGTTAATCGATTAAGATTATTGTGATGTGATTGATAATACTAGGATGTTCTTCAGGAATATAAGTCAGGGTTATCAATTGGTTCCTGTTCACCTTGATTTATCAAAAGACGGAACAAAACTCGTAGGTATTTCTGTGGGAGACAGATTTATCTATTCCAATAGACTTTTCTGTGTGAGACAAATTTGTTTATCAAGTCTTCGACTTTGGGTCATAGCAACTCTTAGTTGTGGGTGAGATCAACTAAGGGAATCAAGTGCATAGTATACTGCTGGGATCAGAGACGTAAGGAGCGCAACTGTACCTTAAATCAGTGTGAGATTGATTAGGGTTCAACTACAGTCCAGACCGAAGTTAGCTTTGTAGTAGGCTAGTGTCTGTAGCGGCTTAATACAGTGTGGTGTTCAAATCTGGACTAGATCCCGGGGTTTTTCTGCATTTGCGGTTTCCTTGTTAACAAAACTTCTGGTGTCTGTGTTATTTCTTTTCCGCATTATATTTTGTTATATAATTGAAATATCACAGGTTGTGCGTTGAATCGATCAATTGGTAAATCCAACCTTTGGTTGTTGATTGAAATTGATTGATCCTTGGACATTAGTCTTTGGTACCGTTCAAGTTATTTCTCTTGTATTCAATCAGGCTCGCAAATTCCTATTTGTTTGATTGCGGATTGAATTGAGAAATTGAGATATAACTCTTTGATATACTTTTCTTAAGATTAGTCTAACTGTCTAGTTGATTCTCTTGAAAGTATATTGGAGTTAGTTCATACAGATTGCTAAGCGAAATATTGGGTGAGGTTGTTGTACCCCCGTTTTTTCATTATCTATCATCCAGAAGTCTATTCCGAGTTTAACTCGCTTATCTATATATCGAAATATGTGTTGGAAGCCTTTTGCTTTAGCTACGTTCATTATTATTCTTGACGAGTTTAGTTGGAAAAAATTTGTTTGTTGGAAACTAAATAATAAGTCAAAAGATGATCATGTGAAAATTTCCTTGAAACATCTTACATGATTTGTGTGAGACAATCATTTGATGTCGACTCAGAAAGTTTCGTATTGATTATTCGATCACTTGAAAATTACTTATAAGTTAATGGTATCTGTGAGACAGATATTGTCGTCTTCTAAGGATGTTTCAATAATTGAAATGGGAGTTTAGAACAATTAACCTTTGTCTGGATACAACACAGTATGGATACCAGTATGCAAACTGTTTTGGTATGATTCAGGTCTGAAAACCTTGTTTGCATACCAGTATGCGAACGATTTTAACTGTTAAAGTCCGGGAACCAAGTCTGCATACCGTTTGCAAATGGATGGACAATACCAAAGTCTGGAACTATAGTTTGCGTACCAGTTTGCAAACTTAGTGGTTAAAGTTCTGAAATCGGTTAAGTATGTTTTCATACTCATGAAAAAATACATTAATAAATTAAAGAATGCAATCTTTGCAAACCGTGGCTTAATGTTCATGAATTGATTTCGGTATAAGTACTTTGTACAATTACGAATCAATCCGGTTTTGTCTCAATCGGTTCTTATATAATTCTATGAGACATACACAATTGAACATCTCTATAAGTAACACAATTAGATTCATTTGATTATCTTTCATGATTGATTGATCATCATATTTGATCTAGAAGTGTTAAATGAATGTGGTTAATACAAAAGTGTTCATATGGCTAACTTCGGTTAACTATTGTTGAGCCAACTTAATAAACACGTTTAGATATGGTTACCCATATCTAAATGAAGGTATATTTCATTTGTGTGTAAAAAGCTAAGACCATCTAATGGTGGAGAGATATTGCTTTGGTTTTAAGCAAACCTAGCTTGAATCTTAAATCAGGTTTTCATCTAACAGTGAATATTGAATGCTTTGTTAGTAAGCTATCTTAGCTTTGATTGTAAGCAAACCCTGATTTGAAAGATTATATAAGGGAGAACTCTAGCAACTGTAAAACCTAATCCCGACACTTTCCTGTATCCTGGTTGTGACTAGAGTCGATTCTCCTTTAACCTAGGTTTTTCCAATACCATTATAGGTTAACGACTTGAAGACTTCATTTGGGATTCGTGAAGCCATACCCAACTATTTTCTTTGTAGTTGCGTGTTCTGATCTTACTTGTTTTATCATATTGAGTACTATCTTCTCTAAGATTTGCTCGAGATTTAACTCCGATAGGTAAGATATAAAAAGTAATCACAAAGCTCTGCGTCTCATTCTTTGTGATTCCACAATAACTTCTTCTACTACCATATCGTTAAGTTATTGTGAGGTTATTGATATTTCTAGGCTGTTCTTCGGGAATATAATACCGGATTATCAATTGGTTCCTGTTCACCTTGATTTATCAAAAGACGGAACAAAAACTTCATAGGTACTTCTGTGGGAGACAAATTTATCTATCATAATAGACTTATCTGTGCTTGACAGATTTGTTTATAAGTCTTCGACTTTGGGTCGTAGCAACTCTTAGATACGGGTGAGATCAGCTAAGGGAATCAAGTGCGTAGAGTCCTGTTGGGATTCATAGGCGTAAGGAACGCGACTGTACCTTAATCGGTGTGAGACTTGGTTAGGGCTCAACTACATTCCAGTCCGAAGTTAACTTGTAGTAGGCTAGTGCCTGTAGCGGCTTAATACAGTGTGGTGTTCAAATCTGGACTAGGTCCTTTTTTTTGCATTTGCGGTTTCCTCGTTAACAAAAATTATGATGTCTATGTTATTTCTTTTCCGCATTATATTTGTTTATATAATTGAAATATCACAGGTTGTGCGTAGTTCAATCAATTGGTAAATTCGACCTTGTTTGTTGGATAGAAATTGATTGACGTTTGGACATTGGTTTTTGATACCGTCCAAGTTTTCTCATACCAATCAGTTCACGGATTCCATCCTGTTGATTTACTGACTGATTTGAGAAATAGATATAACTCTTGGATATCTTCCTTGATTGAGTCTGACTGTCTAGTTGATTCTCTTGGAATTATATTAGAGTTAATCCATACAGATTGCCGAACGAAATATTGGGTGTGGTTGTTAGACCCTCGTTTTTTCAAATGACACATAAAATTTCGTTTACGAGGAAACCACAAATGCATAAAAACCCCGGGACCTAATCCAGTTTTGAATCCTCTAAGAATTAAGCCGTTATACAAAGAACAAAAGCCAACTTTATATAGTTGAGACCAAATAAACTACTCCTAGTTACTTAGTTTCCTAAGTATCCCTGCGTCGTCGAACTTTTGGTCACGCATGTGAATCACTAGATAAAAATCATTATCTTGAAGTGCTTTACCCAGTAAAGTCTTATGTACTCAACTCCTTTTGGTCGTATTCCAAACAGTAAAGGAACACATGTGTTTGGTAACTACTTCAATAATCTTTAGTATAAAGAGTTGTTGAGTTGTTGACAAAGGCTCTTAAGTTTAATCTAATAAACTCCTTTGACGGGTAAGATCAATCCGAATCAGTTATTTAGATTCAGATTCACAACTATCAGATTCAGATATTGAAAAATACCACCAAATGATAGTTGCCGATCTAAACGACTTTATGATCAAATCTATCAAGAGATAAACCAGATCTAAGTCGGATCCCAGCCGATCAAGATGTGTGCACAAAATTCACAAGATACAAAAACAAAATAGATAAATCTTATTCGTTTTCAAATCTTAGATTATCTTTAAAGTACCTTCACATAAAAACTTGAATCCTCTTTTGATCAATCACGCACAGAACGGAGTCTGTTAATAATGGATTATCACAAGATGTCTTTAGATCTGAAAATAGTTCTAAAGATCCCGTCGATACTTTGATCTAGTTTGAGTGACTCTTATGTCAGAAGAGAAGGCTCTCAAGAATAATCAAACTAGGTGCAATCAAAGTTTCAATAACCATTAGTCAATCAAATCAATAATCGAAATAACATTGCAACTATGTAGTTTCCCACCAACGATACTCGTAGAGATTCTTTATCCCACAAAAGTCTTTAAATGAGCGGTCGTAAAAGATTTCGCATAATTAGGTTACTTTCCTCTCCCGATAGACGGCTCCACCAGAAACAACACGAATGAAGTTTGTCTAGCTCTTAGGATAGTTTGCAATGAATGCAAACTCAAGTATTTATAGATCAAGGTTGTTTGGACAACAAGGAAATTCCAAAACTGAAATATTCTAAAGATATGCAATAAAATATTAATTTCTATTTTCCTATTTCCAATTATTCTCAATATTTCCGAGATTTCTCATAGAAAATTTCTATTATTAGTTTACCACATTAACTAATTATCCTTTTCTAGAGTATATGCTTTAATTGCTGGTAATTAAAACATATAAAATCGAAAATCATAATTAAATGATTTTCAATTATTTCGGTTTGGGATCACCTTGAGCATCAAGGAATATCTTAGAACAATTAATGATAAGAGTTATGCACATGTTCAAATAATATCGACACCTAGAAGTTTCCTATCTTAGCAAACCCTAATTCCAAATTCACATACAACATAGAGAAATATGTGAATTTTGGAAACTCGGTTTTGTTCTTGGGACCGGTTATACCATGACTCCCAATCTAAGTTAGGATCGGTTATACCATGACTCCCAATATAAGTTCTGACCGGTTATACCCTGCTTCCCAATACTAGTTAGGATCGGTTATGCCATGTCACTAGATATAGGTTATGCCGGTTATACCTTGTCTCCTAATACTAGTTAGGATTGGTTATACCTTGCCATACAATATAGGATATGATCGGTTCTACCTTGATTCTCAACATAAGTTAACATTGGTTCCACTTTGTCATCTTGCATTGGTCATTCAAATATTCTTCAATGAAAAACCGTACCAACATACTTATTGATTTCCCTTTCGATTACGAAACAAGTTTGTACATCTACTTCCTTAAACCAATGTAATAATACATAGTTTCCTAGGATGAAATCACACATATATACCACATATAATCAAGTAAATAAATACATATTATGTTAATGTTGTATTTACGAAGTTCAAAAGATAAGCGTTATACTACGTAATTCAATATAATTCCTTGATACTTTGATCATAATGCTATGACCAAGTCTAATCATTAGAGTGTTATAAATATAGCTTCGCATGCTATGTTTTCAATATAAAGCGACTTGAAAGATACGTTAGGAATGGAAACAAGTCAAGTCAGTATTACTAACCCCAAGTGGAAGGATGGTGTATTCGTTGTAGTAATTACTTCTTCACATTCTTCAGGTCTTTAGAGTAATACTTGTAAGTCTCAACATTCCTCGACTTTCTATCCTAACCTAAACGAAGTTGACTCTAGTAATTAATCAAGTGACTCTATATGAGTTTTGATACCAAAATATGACAACCAAACTTGACATACCAACGCTTGGTGGGTTCAATCGAGCATAACACAACCTATCGACATGATATGACAGTCATATCTTAGAAACACCACAAAAGTTTTCTCTCGTTTCAACACAGAGAAATCATCTTTAAAGCAGTTCAACACATCTACCATCAATTTTCATTGATCCCAACACACTCAGCTTCCCCCTACAGATCGACAATATTCCTTCCATTGTGACCGAGTCGAATATGGAACGACCATATCTTGGTTTAGGCCAGAGTCGTACAGATTGATCTCTCGAACTCAAAGCACCCCCCGTGCAGTGCATTTGTTTAGGAGTTTAGACGATTTTCTCTATCTAGTATTTGCTTATTCCACCATTTTACACTTTACCCAGTAAAAAGTTTTTACCCACAAATAATTCCTCATAACCCACTATCTGTTACGTTCTTGCGTAACAGATCTTGTAGATGGATTATGTGAAGAAGAAGAAGTGGAATCAATAGAGACTTGATCCTTCTTTCTACCTATTTAGTTAATGGATTAAAAGAAAATTGTTTCAGTATCGTTAGAGGGACACCAGACCTCTAGTATCATTCAAGGGACACAAAACCTCTCTGTTAGAAGACTAACACTTTGTTTGATGATAATTCTCTGTTTTTCATTCATTCATGCCAAAATGTATAACACAGAGATATTACAGGACTTACACGTTTACAACTTCCATTCATAACTTCCTACTACATGTAAGAGATTAACTTCCTAACATAATGCTTATCTAGAGATAACCGTACATACACGAATCTAAATCCTAAACTCTAACAAATGCCTAACTTTGAGGACGTGAAGACCCCCATTCTAACATGCGACATAAACCTTACAATTTAAACCCTATTAAAACTCTAAACTGATATATAATTAATATAAGCAACACGTAACATTCCTTTCACCTTAAAAATAACACTTGTCCTCAGGTACTTTCTCAAGTTCTTGTATCTGCATTACAATCATCTTCATCTTCATAAAAACCTTCGATAAATAATAGCTTCTTGCAACGATAACCCGATCTAAAATTCTCATCACAATTAAAGCATATTCCTCTGTCTCGGCGTTCCTTGAGATCGATTGGTAAGAGTTTCTTAATCATAGGAGCGGTAGAATTATGATTTTGTGGAGAACTTTAGTTATGCTTTAGTATTGATTGGGCTTGATCATTACGAGACTCATATAATATGGCTAATCCAATTGCAGCGGACAAACACTTTGGTTTACAAGCCTGAACATCTGTTCTAATGCTTTCTTTTAAACCACTTACAAAACAACCTACTTGTTGAGATTCTGACAGCTTACCATCACAAATTAGTAATCTCTCAAACTGGACTTGATACTCTCTTACAAAACCAATTTTTTCCAACTTGGTTAAATCACCAAAAAAATCTTGGCATTGAGTTGCACCATACCTGCTAAGAGCACACTTCTTTAAGTCCTCTCATGTAATAACATGAGTTTTTTCTTTCTGTATCTAAAACCATAGTTGAGCATCATCTTGCAAATTGAAAGAGGCTATTGGAACATTTTCTTCTTCAGGAGTTTGGTGAAGACTGAAGATCGAAAAATTGTTCCGCCTATAGGTCCAACTTGTTGGATCTTCGGTACCATTAAATTCTTGAAACTTTAATTTTGCAGCTGAAGAATTTTTAGAGTTGTGTGTAAAATCTTTACTTACATTACGATTAACACTATTAGATTCATCATCACCTCTGTTGCCTTCCTTTTCAATGAGTTTATCCAGATGAGATTTGAAGGCTTCAAAAAATTCTTTCATGTTCTTAATCATATCTTCTTGCTGTGTTTTTATCGTTTTTACTTCATCCTCTAATTTCTTAAACTTGCTATTGTCCTCCATTGTCGGCTCTGATACCACTTGTTATGTTCTTGCATAACAGATCTTGTAGATGGCTTATGTAAAGAAGAAGTGGAATCAACAGAGACTTGATCATTCTTTCTACCTATTTTGTTAATGAATTAATAGAAAATGGTTTCGGTATCGTTAGAGGGACACCAGACTTCTAGTATCATTCAAGGGACACTAGACCTCCTTGTTAGAAGACTAACACTTTGTTTGATGATAATTCTCTGATTTTTCATTCATTCATGCCAAAATATATAGTGGAAATTGAATAAATGCCCCTATTATCTATGGGCTTTCACAAATATCCCTTTCCATCGTATTAATACCCCTGCCCAAAAACAAGGAAACTAATTTTTATTATAATCCCATGAATACCCTCACTGTATTATTGAGTTATCAAATATTTTGTGTTTCCTTTTTAACTTCAGATATGAAAAGAAAAACTCTCTTCTCTCAACTCTTCTTTCGGCATCACCACCACCACCTTCGTGCTACCACCATCTCCGTTGCCACCATTTCCATCTCATCATCTCAATCACCATGAAAAATCAAACCAACCAGTTCCAGCACCACCTCCTCCTACACTAAAACTACCTAATACACCAGCAGCAACACCACCACCATCTCCAAAATAATCGATTTTAGATTGATTTCCACCTAATTTAACTACATATCGTAAACCTATTGATGAACCAACGCAAAACTATTCTCTAATACCTAATCTCAAGCATCAAAAACGTTAGATTCATTTTGATTTGCAACTAAATTGTACATGATTCCCTTTTCATGCCTAATTTTGGATTTCATTCTTCTTTACATCGATAATCGATTCAGGTAAATGATTATTTTCTTATTCAATTCATTTTTTCATCTGTATTGACTCGTAAGTTAGAAATTAACTTGGTTTTTTAATTGATTTTTAATTGTGGCGGTGGTGGAATATTTGAAGGATCTGATTTCATATGTTGATTTAGTTTCAGTGTTCATTGATTTGTTGATTTTATTGGATGTAACTATTGATATTATTGTTTGGAAGCAATTTAACGTTGTTGTTGTTGGTGGTGGTGGAAATGATACTTTGTATGCAGTTTCAAAGCAGTCAATAGACTTATGTTGGTTAAACATTTGACACATCTAAACATCTGGCTGAGACATATGGAAATGTTTCAAACCAATTGTGAAATACATTAATAGATAGTTGTTGTTTTTTTCTTAATGCTGGTGGTGGTGGTGGAGGTGGTGGGTGTAACAGAGGTGAGAGCGGTGGAGATCGTGGTGGTATAGGAAGAGGTGTTTCTTATGTAGAGAAGATGATGATAAGCTTAGAGAGCTTCTAAAGATTACTATATTACTGCTCCTAATAGATTTTGCTTTTTCTAATGCAAACGATAACATGTGAATGGGTATCGACTTAGTTGATTTTTCTTGATTTTGGCTTTGATTTGTGTATTAATGTTGATTTCGTTTGAGACTGAGTTTGTTTTATGCTGCTGCTATTAGTGATGAGAAGTAGTTCAGAGTATCAAAAATAACATTTTGTAATTTAGTGCAAAGCTAAAGCTAATCAGATAATCCATCTGGCTTAGCTTACGCTTCTATTTTTATTTTATTTTATATATATATATATATATATATATATATATATTTATGTCTTACATTTTATAAATGATACTTTGGTGCTTTGTTTCCCGTCTAGTTCGGGAAATCTACTCGTCAATAAACAAAAACTCACTGCAATTGTTACTGACCTGTTTCGTGATCTAGCTAGTTTAGGAATTCCTATTTAGTTTTGTTTTAATACGTGACTTCTAAAAACTCTCTTATTTAGTGAACTTTATGCAATTTCACGATCTACTTTAAATTACATGTTTTATGTTCTTTACGGTAAAGCATCTTTATGTTCGAAACAATCTGTTTTGCAGAGAATTGCTATTTAGACTAACAACCTGTGTTGTTTTCTTCTCTCAGGCAGCAGCATCAGTTAAAGATAGAAAACGCATTCTTTTCCGATTTGGTAGATCAGCTTTTTTTTTCCAGCTTTCTACCATTCAAGGTTCCATATCCAGTTCCATTTAAGCTTCTTGGAGAGGAAGTAAAAAGTTGGTTGGACACTACGTATTCCTCAATCTGGAAACATCCGCATCATATGAGGAAACAAGGTATTTAGTTCCCCAATCATCTGTATATTTTTTGTTCAATGGTTTAATACTCCCTACCAATACCAGTACTTCCTTTTCTAACTATTTTATTATATGATTTCTCACCTTCACGTGCTGAGGACTTCCCTCAAACTTGTATGGGCACCACATTTTTGCTTCAAAAGGAAACTGCACCAAGGCAAAAGTTACTTGCCACCATTTTCACCGGAGTGGTGTAAAAGAGGTTAGGTGTATTTTAAAGTCAAATAATCAATTACATCAAATAATCTTGGAGGGCAACTCACTATGCACAGAATTTATTGATTTTTCGTGACTTCATTTAATCTTTTGCTTGTCATAATGTTCACACGCTATTGAATAGTTTGTTGCCTTAAATCAAAGAGCAGCCAATAGAGAGCCAGAGCTTCAAGTGGGAATTTGGCAATTAATATGGAGTACACGGGTTATCGTGATAACCAATATGTGTACTTTTGTCTTAACTTTTATTTACAAGATCCAAGATTGTAATATTATTGACCAGTTTCTTCGTCTGTGTATAAGCCAACAAATCTGGATGGAGTTTTTGTTGGGCATGCACTTTTCACCCTTGAAGCTTTACCAGTGAGTTTTACTTTTATATAAATCTTTTATGGGACAATACATTTTATTTTGATTTGCCGATGGTGTTACTGGGAAGACATGTAAATGAATTATGGTACGCTGAATTTGTGGTACAATTGTAGCACAACTGACTCCACGTCGGAGATACGTGTTCGATTCACGTCAGGTTCACTAATTTTAGTACATCAATTGTTCGGATCAACTTTTATTGTTGATACTAGATTTTTGGGTCAACTTTGGTTGTTGATTCCATATTTTATGATCAATTTTTTTTGTTGACACCATACATAATCCGAACATTTTCTTGAATTTTGAATTTTGGTATCAACTTGGGTTGTTGACACCAGATTTTGGGATCAACTTTGGTTGTTGACCCATACATAATCTGAACATTTTCTGAATTTTTAATTTTAAGGATCAACTTCGGTTGTTGACACCAATTTTTATTTATTTATTTATTTTTAAAATTTTCTGATTTTGTTTTGGGGATCAACTTCGGTTGTTGACACCATTTTTTTGTTCTTCTAATTTTTGTTTTGGGATCAACTTCGGTTGTTGACGCCATATTATTTTTTCTTCTTCTTATTTTCTGACTTTTAATTTTGGGGATCAACTTCGGTTGTTGACACCATATATATATATATATATATATATTTGATTTTTGTTTTGGGGATCAACTTCAGTTGTTGACACCGTATTTTTTTCTTCTTCTTATGTTCTTTTTTTTATTTTGAGGATCAACTTCGGTTGTTGACACCACCGGCGGCGGTGGTGGTGGACTGATGGCGGTGGCGGCAGACTGGTGGTGGATGTTGGCGGCAACAGTGGTGGTGGTGGACTGGTGGTGGCCGTTGTTAGGTGGTGGTTGAATGGTAGTTGAATGTTGTTGGTGGATATGTGGTGGTGCTAGTGGTGATGGTGGAGGTGAAGTGGTAGAAAAAGAAATTTGTTGTATTTTGAAATAAAGAAAAATATTATATGAGTAAGAAATTTGTTGTATTTTGAAATAAAGAAAAATATTATATGAGTGAGGGTATTAAGGTAATCTAATTTTAAATGGATAAGGTTTTTAATTGATAGGGGTATATTTATTGTTATATAAGGGTATATATGTTGGGTGTCAAAACTAGGGGCATATAACTAAGTACCCAAATATATAACACAGAGATACTACAGGACTAACACGATTACAACTTCCATTCGTGACTTCCTACTACACGTAAGAGATTAACTGGCTAACATAATTGTTATCTAGAGACAACCGTACACACACGAATTTAGATCCTAAACTCTAACAAATGCCTAACTTTGAGGACGTGAAGACCCCCGTTCTAACATACGACATCTATATTATAAGGAAGAAGGGTGTCTGTCTATGAATCAATTAAGACCCTTGATTTTGGGAATCCCGTGGCCTCGATTTATTGTTGGGGGTTCAAAGGTGGCCATTGAGTTTAACAATCTTATTATTTAGGCCGTTAGAAAATATGTCGTGGCCCAACCAAAAATAACTTAAATTAACTACTTAACCTAAATACCATTTAGCGTCCGACCAAACCAAACCTAAACGAACTACTTAGCCTAAATATGGTTTAGCGGGTAGGTATTTTTCTATACCTACAGAACCATTAATGATGAACGGTTGATAAAAGAACTTAAAGTTTTCTTACAAAGTTTTTATGCATATGACTCCCCCCTTTCCTGTTTAAAGTAAAGTATATAACTGTAAAAATAAAAAAAATCCCAAACTAAGATTAATTGGATCTGTTCCTCTGTCAGATAGTGTGATGATGGTGATGGTGTTTGTTAGAGAACTGCTCGGTCGAACTCGCAAGCGTTGCTATCTCAAGCTTGTTTGTCAATGTTAGTGATGAAAACTATAAGTCTAGATTTCTAGTCTACTTATAGTGATGTCTCGGACTAGGATAGATTGTGTAGTTGAGCATTAGACTTCACAGCGTTCATCAATTGAAGACGAAGAACTACTAAGGCGAGCTTGTTGAACTTCATCAACAAAAGGTATGTGGAGACTAAAACTCATCTATCACTTGGAAAGTCTATTTCTACTCTATCTCCTATATTGAGACATAAGTTATTTGATAGACGCATTTATGTGTCTATTTTCATCTCTTTTGTGTATAGTGTTAGTACCCATTTTTGTACTAATTTTTGTATTTTATCCCCTTGTAGGTGTTTTTGGAAAAATGGGCTTTTGCGGCGAAACTGGCTCGAAAAGTGGTTTTTGCGCTCATGGGAGAAAATTACTAAGGGGTATCCACTTGCTATTCGCACCCCTGGTCCGGATAAGGGGAGGTCATCCCCTTCGTTTGAATCTTATTTTTTGGCGGGAAAAACTTGACAGTCGATTGGCAAGTTTTGGATCGAATTTTGGATGAGTTCTTTCGGATTTTTTGGATGTTTTGGATTAGTATGTGCTTACTACGATTAAACAGGGAATGTGACGTGTTTTGGAGTTAAAAAGAGGGATCAAATCTTCTTATTTTCGGTGATTTTTTTTGAAACAAGAAAAAATATTTTACGGGTGAACTACGGGAACTTATTGGTTTATTTTTGGAAACAAACGTGAAGAATTGGAGAGAAAATATCCTAGTGATTTGATTCTATCATCTAACCGATAATATCACTTCTAAAGAGGTGTAGAAGAGAAAAAAAGAGAGAAAAAAAGTCCGTGACTTGGGAAAGAAAAAAAAACAAGATTTGGAAGCAAGATACTCGACCTGTTGAGTATATATAGGGTGGTGAGAGTCCTAAGAAGGGTTATGAACACTTTGGGGGAAGTTTAGAGCCTTAGAGAAAGCCAGAAAATCAGAGACGAAATTGTTTTCTGCTGCTGCTGCGAAGAAGGAATGAAGAACATAAGACGCACATACAACAGTCGCAGAGGCAGACTTATTTTCAGTGACAACGAGTTTCTATCGTTCCTGCCTGCAGTCACCGAAGCCTTTCAGCAACGATTCAGTCGTCTGTTTTAGACTTTCAGCGACTACAGTATACTCCTTTCCCCCTTTTAATCAATTTTTGAGCTATAAACATGTATTTTGAGAACATGATTAATATGAGGAGCTAAACCCCATTGCTGAGGCGATAGAGGAAGCTATGTTTCCAACAAAAAGTGGTATATTTATTTATTTCAATTATTTTTAAGATTATTTTTCCTTGATTGATAATTGTTTGAATGATTTTTGTTAAGCAATTGTTATTTCTTTTGATAGAGCATGCTTAGCCATAGGTTCTTGATGCTCTATACTTTGGATTTACACTTGTTATTTTGAAAATCTACATGTTGCAATAGTTTAGAATCAAATTAAACGCAAAAATTGAATAAATATAAATATTGGATTTAATCACTTTGAACTTGGAAAATAGTGGAATCTTGGCCTCAGTGTTCTTTTAATACTGATAACATCTTTTGTCTGAGTTTGTTATAATTTTTAGTGAGTTTGCTATTTTAGTTTTAAAATTTAAGTCTAAAAAAATCCTTCACAAGTTCGAGCAACGAATCTTTTACCACTACAACTACAAAACACATCAATTTTTGGCGCCGTTGCCGGGGACTTGTTTTTAGGGTTTTAGATTTATTTTTATTTTTTATTTAGTTATTTATTTTTATTTTTATTATTTTTGTTCTTCTTTACACGTTTGGTATTTTTTGATTCTTTTCATATTTGGAGTGGAGCAAAAAGGAAAGGAAAAAGTGTTATAAGAGGAAAGCATAGCCAAAGAAGGAAAGAAAAGAGGAATCCAAAGGAGTGAAGAAGAACATTTTTTTTATAGTTATTTTATTTTTTTAGATTTTATTATTTTATTATTTTAGAAATTGTAAATAGGGTTTTTTTTTTTTTGTTTTTTTTTTTTTTTGGGACTTTGGACATTATTTTATTTTTATTTTTATATACTCTACGGAAGGGTATCCTTAAATATAAAACTGTTTGCAGAGAAGGAGGACAATTACGATATTGTCTCTGCACCTTGGGTCCGTACACTGACACAGGAGTCAGTGCCCCGAGTCGACTACAACCGATTCATCCCCCGTCTGGAACGGGAGGTAAGGTTCTGAACACTCGAGAATCCCCTGTCAGCGAGTTACTGTATTCCTGAAGGTGCATATCTGTTGAGGTTCTGAATACGGACATTTATTTTTCTAGTAAAGGGCAAGGCCTGGCCATACAAGATAAGGGTTCGGATTTCATCACCGTTCTCTTCTTGCCCGCCTTAGGAACACATAACCTACGCGAACCCAAGTTTAAAATATTGACTAGAACGAGACCGATAGGGTAACGAGCTTGTAGGAAAGTCGTTCAAAAAGATCGTATTGGGTATCTTGTTAGCTTAACTCAAAGTTCAGGAAGATTACTGTAAGTCGATTAGAGCCGCCTTGTAACCCAGGGAAGCGTTGCCAAAGAGGTGGGGGTATCAAAGCTCCTCTGAGCTTCTCCTACTTCTCTTCGACTTACTTTATTCGGATCGTCCTACGAGGTTTGCTAAAATTGTACCCAGTTGCCTCTTGGAAGAGTAGAAGCTGGTCTAGAAACAATCTAAGTGGAGCCATCATGCTTTTTGTTTGCTAGAAATCAATAGGTTTGATTTGGTTGAGTCGTCTTTGATTTGTGATTGCTCACCCTTCCAATTTGGAAAATCTTGTATGCCTGAACGTAAAAGAGACGCCCTAGGTAGATTTGTTAAAGAAAAACCTAGAAGTTCTAAGCGTCTCGATTACCTTAATCTAGAAAGTCCAATTTTTGGAGAGTCCTGTTTTGAACATTCTCCTGAAGAGAGAATCCCTAATACTCCGATAGTACCAGAAATGGCTACTTTAAAAGCTTTGTTGAATCCGACTAGGACCACTCGTCCCTCGTGTATTAAGTTAGCTGAAACAGAAGCCAATTATGAGCTTAGACCTGGGACCATACAGATGCTCCCAATCTTTTTAGGGAAATAAAATGAAAACCCTTATTTCCATGTTAGGGATTTTGAAGAAATTTGCAGTACCCTAAGAATTAGAGGCTTAGATGATGATGCTTTGAAACTTAGGTTATTTCCTTTTTCCCTGAAAGATAAAGACAAATCGTGGCTGTATAGTTTGACTCCTGAGTCAATCGAAACATATGAACAACTTACATCTGCCTTTTTCAATAAGTTTTTCCCTAGGCATAAAACATCGTCGATTAGGACGCAAATCTGCACATTATCACAACAAGAGGGAGAATCTTTGTATAGGTATTTGGAAAGGTTCAATGATTTGTTAACACAATGTCCTCACCATGGTTTAGAAAAGGTTAGGATAGTTCAGATCCTTTATGAGGGTTTAGATTATTCCACAATATCCA
>JAJJMB010014022.1:3094859-3127965 GCA_023531105.1 Papaver atlanticum | reverse complement strand
TTGAACTTGGAAAATAGTGGAATCTTGGCCTCAGTGTTCTTTTAATATTGATAACATCTTTTGTCTGAGTTTGTTATAATTTTTAGTGAGTTTGCTATTTTAGTTTTAAAATTTAAGTCTAAAAAAATCCTTCACAAGTTCGAGCAACGAATCTTTTTACCACTACAACTACAAAACACATCAGTCGTATTACTATATGGTTTTCGATTATACACATTTGAGATTTCGAGCTGAGTATAACTCGCTTACATATTTCTCGAAATATGTGTTGGTAAGATTTCGCTTCAACCAAGTTCATCTTATATTATTGACGAAATTCAAAAGATGATCATATGAAAATTGCCGAGTAACATCTTACATGGTTTGTGTGATACAATCATTTGGTGTAGACTTGAAATGTTTCGTTATGATTATCTCAATAACTTGAAAATTGGTTTGATGCTAATAATGTGTGAAAACGGCTATTGTCATCCTCTAAGAAAGTTTCAATGATTGAAATAGAGTATAGAACTATTGGATTATGAACATAGTATGCATTCTTGCATGTATGTGATCCATGACCGGAGCTATAGTATGCATACCCGTAGGCGTTCGAATTCCGGGTATCAAGTACACGTACCGGTACGCATAATTGCGTAAGGTATAGGTCCGAGAATTTCTGCTGGGTTTTGGAAGTGTACTTAGGTATGCGTACCCATTTGCATACTGGCGAACCCAAACTCAGACCGGCTACTTAGGTATGCGTACCCGTATGCATACTTGAGTGGTTAAAGTTCTAAAATCGGTTGGCTCATGAACTAATACATTTATATATTAAGGAATGCATTCTTTGCAAAGCGTGGCTATAATGTTCATGATTGATTCGAGTGAATAAAACCGATTTTTCTTCAATTGTGTTCTTGTATACTTCTATGAGAATACAGCAATTGGACAACTCTTTAACTAGTTTATTTGAGTCATTTGAACTAGTTATGGTTAAGATGAATAAGGTTGATATGAGAGTGTTCATATAGCTAACCTCGGTTAACTACTGTTTATCCAACATGGTGTACACGTATAGGTACGGTTACATAAACCTAAATGAGGGTACATTTCATTTGTGTATAACAAGCTAAGTTTGATCTAACGGTTGAAAGATATTAGCTTGAATCTAATCAGGATTTCATCTAACGGTGAATATTGAATGCTTTGTTACCAAGGTAACATTGATTGCCATTGATTGCAAACCCTGATTTGAAAACTACATAAAGGAAAACTCTAGCAACTGGGAAACCTAATCCCCACACCTCCTGTGTGTTACTAGTTGCATAAGCTAGAGTCGATTCTCCGTTAACCTTAGGTTTTTCACGAAACCCTGTAGGTTAACGACTTAAAGACTTCATTGGGACTGTGAAGCCAGACCCAACTATTTTCTCTGTAGTTGTGTGTTCTGATCTTACTTTTACTATCGTGATTGAGTACTATCTTTGATAAGATTTGCTTGAGATTTATCTCCAATAGGTAAGATTGAAAAGTAGTCACAAACATCTTCGTCTCATCGTTTGCGATTCCACAATATCTTGTTTCTTTAATCGATTGGGATGATTATGAGGTGATTGATATTTCTAGGCCGTCCTTCGGGAATATAAGTCCGGTATATCAATTGGTTCATGTTCACCTTGATTTATCAAAAGACGGAACAAAACTCGTAGGTATTTCTGTGGGAGACAGATTTATCTATTCCAATAGACTTTTCTGTGTGAGACAGATTTGTTTATCAAGTCTTCGACTTTGGGTCGTAGCAACTCTTGGTTGTGGGTGAGATCATCTAAGGGAATCAAGTGCGTAGTATCCTATTGGGATCAGAGACGTAAAGAGCACGACTGTACCTTGAATCAGTGTGAGATTAATTAGGGTTCAACTACATTCCAGTCTGAAGTTCATTGGTAGTAGACTAGTGTCTGTAGCGGCTTAATACAGTGTGGTGTTCAAAGCTGGACTAGATCCCGGGGTTTTTCTGCATTTGCGGTTTCCTCGTTAACAAAACTTCTGGTGTCTTTGCTATTTCTTTTCCACATTATATTTTGTTATATAATTGAAGTATCACAGGTTGTGCGTTGAATCGATCAATTGTAAATCCAACCTTTGGTTGTTGATTGAAATTGATTGATCCTTGAACATTGGTCTTTGGTACCGTTCAAGTTATTCCTCTTATATTCAATCGGGCTCGCGAATTCCTATTTGCTGATTGCAGATTAAATTAAGAGATAGAGATATTAAACTCTTTGATATACTTTTCTATAGATTACGTCTGACTGTCTAGTTGATTCTCTTGAAAGTATATTGGAGCTTGTCTATTCAGATTGCCGAACAAAATATTGGGAGTGGTTGTTGTACCCCGCTTTTTCAGTGTTATTGTAAGTATATGATTAACAAAAAATATTTGGAAAGGAAGAAGTCTTTTTTATCGAATGATATAGGTTAGGCGGGAAGAACTAAAGGTGCACATTTGTTATGGGGCGGTTTAGTATTTCTTCATTCATTCCCATCCAATCAAAAAAAAGTTTTTTCCCGTCAAAGGTTTTTTATACAGTCGAGTTTAAGACCTTTGAAGATTTTTCACTGTGCTTTTATTGGACGATACCACAACAAAATTAGGATGCATCATCCATCGCATGAATTAAATAGTCCAACTCTTTTATGCAACTGTGGATGCTGCTTTGGGGTTATCAGCATAAGATACAAGTTTCAATCGATTATGCAGCTCATAGAAAAATATCGTCCACAACATCACAATAAAATGAGCAGCACCACGTTACAAACCAGATCCAGTTTCACCAATATGACATTATTAATTTCTAATACATGGTTCACATATGCAAACTCTCACAGCCAATGGGATGCTGAAGATGGAACTAGGAGTCTTGAAACACCTCTTTCTATTACTCTCGGTGCGGCCTTTGGCGAAGTCCTCAAAGGTAATCACCCTATTTTACTCTTATGTTCTTGGGTGCCCAGTGACATTAGCAAAAACATCTCAAGGAATATCATTTACAAAACATTGCACTGTAAGATATAATTTTCCTACAATAGTAGCCATTTGAGCCTACTACCATGAATTATAAATTCACATGAAGTTTGCCAACTCCAGTTACTCCATTGTTAATTATTTCTTAGTCAAAGTACTGTAACTTTGTCGGCATACATATAAGAATTTTGAAGTTTTTAATGATCACCAGGGACTTAAACTTCGTAAACACCTACTATATTTATTCAGTCAAAGTCTAGCTAGCCACCTAAGGTAGTATTTTTTCAGGTTTCGCAGCATGCACCGTCGGTCTATTGGGATCCCTCACGCCTTTGAAGAAGATGTCTATCATTGGAGCAAGGGAGAATTTCTATGGAGGCACTTAAGAAAATTGAGGTAAATTAATGGTGATAACGTGTCTATTTTGCCACTGATAAACATTACCAGCACCTATAAATGCTAAGAAAACTTCCTCCTTTCTTCATTACATTTGTTAGATCCATCATTTGTCACCACAACGTGTTTTTTTTTTACATCTCCACTCGATACAACGATGTCTAAAGGCTGTTTATATAATAGCTGACTTCTCATCAAATTAATTAGGTTGTTAATGTCTATTAAATTTTTTTATCAGTCCATTCTCTGCTACATATATTGTCAATCTTTTGAGGTGATCGAGGAGTTTTCGTTGTAGAGGTGATGGAGGACTTTTCATTGTAGTTGTTTCTGCCGAAAATTTAAGAGACAATTCGGTGCCTTTTGTGTAACTAAAATGGATGTTGGGTCTTGCAATTACTCGCTATCCCTTACTCAAAAGAAGAATGGTTAATGTGAACACAGAAGTTACGGTAGGGAACATCGTGTCCACAACCAAAGTTTGCATTGGTTAAAATACGACCGTAGGTATATCAATGGTGCAAAAAACACCAGTGTCAATGGAAACTTTGAGCCTTCGGGCTCGTCATCGTTTCTGTTTAGAAATGATGCAGAACATAACTAATCAAGATAAATAGAAAGCATAAGTGCGTAAAGTAAATGACACATTGATTTACGTGGTTCAGCACTAAGGCCTACGTCCACGGGGGTGTTGGTTTTCACTATGGATCATATGAGGTTACAATTGAAAGTCAAGTGACTTTGAGTAGGGAACGAAGGTAGGGCAAGAAGATAAACTCATACTTACTATTACAATATCTCTTCCTAACTATAGTTCTCTCTCTCCTAGAATTTTGGTCCCCCCTTATTTCTTAGTCGAGCTGGGTATTTATAGGGATCTTGTGTGTGGTCCATGCCTCTGACCCTTCTGGGACTTATCTTCTTGGTAAATATGCCGGTGCCGATGAGGGTCTTCGTGATTGCCCGATCCTTCCAACGGTCATGTGCTGCGACGATGACCTGCCTCCCTTTGCTCCACAGGATGCTTGACACGTGCCCTATGTCTGTAGCATTAAATGTGGGTGGTTGGGACAGACCGCATGTGCCTGGCAGCTGCCCCTGCAGCTATCACCTCTTTGTCAGTGGCATTCATCCTCTCCGTCCATTTTGGATCTATCTTGGGATGGGGGAAAGTACACTTCGGGTCTTCTATGGTGCTTCTCGGGTCCTCGTTCATCAGGTAGCCCCATGCCTTGGCACCGTCGGATTTATTTGGTGATGTCGACGTGGCGAAGGATGATAGCATGATTCCTTCAGTGTGACACACGTGTAATTCTTCTTCCACGTGGATGACAGTGGGATTATGTGTATACAATTTGCCCATTTTCTTTCTAAGTTTGAATTTGGTCAAAGTTTGAAGAAAAATCTCCATTAACTTCCCGCAATAACTTCTCCTGTTGTTTGGGCACGTTTCCACTTCTTTGTAATAACCCCCCCTTAAATTTCGGGGCGGTTTTCCTCTTTTCCCATTAGTAATAAATAAGAGAGAGGGGACGAATGTGATAAATTTTTATTCTCCTCTCTCATATATTCTCTTCTTATTCTTTGACTTTGTCTTCTCTAACTATTTTTTGCAGAGAAACTTAAATTTCCTCTTGTCTTTTTGTTCTTTAATCTTACTGGTGATATTCCTTCCTCGTATTGACTGTCTTCTGCACGTTTCTTCGTTGCTGGGAATAATCTTGATCAGTGGTTGTTGATTTCATTGAACTGTTCGCCGGAATTCCACCATTGGTGTAGGTAAGGTGTTCTTCACAGCTGTGTTAGTGACTCTGATTGATTTATCTTTATTACTGATGCTTTAGGGTTTTTGTGATGAAGAACATTATATGCGAAAGTATATATACTTTCCCCTGTTCTTTATCACAAAAATCCTGAACTGTCTTTTCGTCAATTTTGGGGGTTATTTCTCTGAGTTTTTATCTAGAATTGTGGTGTTCTTTAGATGAAATATTGATCTTTGATAATTCTTGATGCCCCTGCTAGGTATCCATGGCTGGAGATGAACGCAGATCCAGTCCTTACAGGTCTCCGCCGTTGAGTCCTTATCGTTCTCCACAGGCTAGGACCACTGATACTTCTCCACCGAAGGGTGTGTTACCACGATCCTCTCAACAAGATCTTCTTTCTCTCAAAACACATTCTTCATTTGTATCTAGGCACGATTCTCAGAGGAGGAGTGATCCGCTGAAGGGTTCTCGTTATCCTGTTAATCGTCCTATCGGCAGGTCTTCTTCATAGCGTTCGGAGGCGATGGACGCTGAGCCCATTAACACTATCATCCCCCAGTCTTCTCTTTCTCAAAAATCTAAATCTTCGCTCAAGGTAACTTTGTCGAAGAATCCCTCATCAAAAAACTCTGTACCCAAAGGAAATTTTTTGTCGAGGAACACATCGTCGAAGAGGAAGGCTTCGGATATGAACCCTTCGTCGGATAAGGCAGCGTCTTCGAAATAAACAGCTCCAGTCCCAAAGAAGAAGAAACGTGCTGTGTCCTTTAAACACATTGATCTTGAGAAGTTTAAGATTAAGCATGGTCTTGAGCGTTTCGAGGTTCGTTTCTATAATTAGGGTGACGATCTAACTTATGAGATGATAAGCAATTATAAGTATGATATCAGCATTTGTTGACGACGGTAGGAGCTTTCGAGGCGGGTTTGATGTTTCCCTTGTACAGATCTGGAGATTCGTTTTACTATGATGTGTTAGCTCATCGTGAAGGTTCTACTTCTCACACTCATTATTGCTCGGTGGTTCAACTGAGTGGGAATTTCTTGCGAACTCTTCATGAATGTTATATGCGGAGCAAGGGTAAGACCACGATGTCGTGTTATCAACCTAACCCTAAGGAAAGAAGTTGGTACACTGCTGAGAATTTTAATGCTTCGTTTGGAGATTATGTGAATGGACGAAATCGAAAATGCTGGAGTGTTGGTCTTCGTACGATGGCTGCCTCCAATGGTGAGATTCGTCTTCTTAGTGAAGTGAGTGATACCAAGCTGAGGTTCATTCCAGGCACCGAAAATTCTGGAAAACCGCATCTTTTACCTTTGAAGGAGCCCCTTCGTCGCGATCATGATTACGAGTGGCTTGCCACTCCTCTTGAAGTCATCGGTCCTTGGGCTCATGGATGGGCTCCTGCTGATCAAAGAAGGATTCGTGATGGTGCCCCTGCCCGTTATGGTAACTTCTGTCCTTGGGCCTTGAATTTTGCTGGCATGAACCTTGACTATAAAGTCGACGCTGAGGACGTCGGTGATGAAGAAGGTTTCGAGGTGGCTCTCCCCTCCAAGGATGCCGCTGCAGTTAAGGTATGATTTAGTATGTTATGTTGTATGTGTATTTGTTCCCTGAATCAGAAGTTGACGTGCAGCTTTTGTAGGTGCCGAAGAAGAAGAAAATCGGGACTGTTTAATCTTCCACTGTCGAGGTCGAGGAATCTGGGATTCCTTAAGTGACTAGTTCGGTGGGCGATGAGGATGATTCAGCTGTTAATGACGATGATGACGACGAAGTCACCGATGATGAGGAGCGTGCTAAATCCACTCCTGAAAAGAATGAGGATACTGAAGAAGAAATCATTCCTGAAGGGAAAAGGAATGATAAAGTAACCGATCCTGAAGGTACCCCCTCTCCTGATCATAGGAACGAAGATATTAATCTTCATCCCAAGATCCCTGAGTCAATCAACATGTCTGAACCGAACCAAGAGTTTTCTTTTGGCAAAATTTATTCTTCCGACGGTCAGATCGACTTAGGTGCTGCATTGGGCATAGCTTATGAGTTCTCATTATTGTCCCCTAACAATGAGTGGGAGCTAGAAGCTGAGGATGATGGGGCGAAAGAAGCAGGGTCCAAAGATAGTTCCGAAGGTGAGGACGCTGAGCAGTTGGCCGCCAAGGAACGGAAGGATAAAGATGCTGGGGACACTTCGGATGGCTTCGTTGGCAGCGTGATGCGTTCTGATGACGATGAGACCTTTGATTGGTTGAAGAAGAAAGGTCTCATGAATGTCCCATATCCTACCCCTGTCATTCCTGATGATATGGATTCCGATGCGTTCACTCGTCAGCATATGGAGCTATCTTCTCGTGATCGAGTGACCGAAGTGTGGCAGCGTGGTCTTGACGCTACTCTCCCTTCAAACTTACTTTCTTCCTTTCCTTAAACTATTTCTGACATGATGGCCATTGCAGACGGTCATCAATATGGTTTCCCTCAGCAACGAGTTATGGAGGTATTTCAAATAAATTGGAGGTATTACTTAATAACTTATGTTAATGATACTGACGCCTCGTTCTTTGTAGTTGCTGAACAGCGAGCATTGCAACCATTCCCTGTACCAATTCTTTCGGGCGAAGGCCTTGAAATTTGAAGCGAAGCTTCGTCAAAGGGATGATGAGCTTCATACTGCTCAGGAATCTATCAAATCCAAGGATAGGGAGATACTGGAGCTTAAGGAGCAATTGAAAAAGGAACAGCAGGCTGGTGACACCGAAGGAGGACTTCGTCGAGAGGTAGATTCTATTCGTCAAGAACTCGAGCGGGCCTGTACTGAAGCCTCATCGGCGGCTACTTTATCTAAATGTTTGTCCCTTTGTTTTTTCTTCTCTCTTCTTGTGCTTAGTGTTCTTTCTGAGTTTCCCGCACCCGTCTTCAGCGGATGATACCGGAGAATTAGTTTGGCTTCGAAATGAGAGGTCTTGGCAAGCCTCACGTATCAAGCAGTTGGTGTAAGAATTTATTGAAGTAAAAGAGAACTGGAATTCCCATGCCGATGAACATAATTTATTATCGGCTAAGTATCGTGAGTGATGGGAGCAGATGGTGGCTATGCGGAACTTGATGTCGCAGCCCGTCGTCAATTTGATGGCACTTTGTTGTGGACCCGCCAGAATCTTAGCGAAGCTCGCGACGCTGTTTCTCGTCTGGAAGCCAGGGTTGTGGATCTAGAAAAGGAACTTCGTGAAGCTCGTTCATCACATGCCCCTGATGTTAGTGATTATACATAGTGTTTGGTTCGTGAGCGAGATGATGCTATATCCAAAGCTCATGCTCCTAGTCTTTCTTTAACTGCTTTTTGTGTCGATGTTGCCCGTCTGGTTGAATCCGAAAAGGATCTTGAAGTAAATATGTATAGACTTACAAAAGGGATTGAGGGGATCACCAACGAAATCAATCATCTTCGTCATTTGGACTCTATGAAGCAGGTAGAGTTGGATCAATGTCAATTCAATCTGGAAAATTATCGTCAGGATTATAAGAAACTTTCTAGCGAATATTACTTTCTTGATGAAGCTCGGGATACCGTGTTGAATGAATACGAAGTAACTTCGTCTAATGTCGAAGGTATACATTCGTTTAATCGAGAGTAATGGTTCGTTTGCTTTATCTGATGAACTGTTTTATTTTTGCAGAACTCGAGGGAAAACTTCGCCTTGCAGATGAGAAATTTGAAAAGGCTCAATCTGAATTAGTCCATCAGCAGGGTCGAACCCACTACTTTGAGGGGTTGGCTGGAAGTCTTGATGCAGCGTCGAAGGAGGCTGCCAAAGAGATAGAACGTTTGAGGTCGTTGCTGACAACTTCAGATGAGAAGCTTACAGTGTTTACCTTTGCGGCTCGTAAGCAATTGGCTGAGGAAGTGAACAAGACCATTATCAAGATCGAGTCAGACCTCAAGAAAGAAGGCATCGTTAAGAAGTGGAAGCGTCGTCCTGTGCCAGAGCCTTTCAAATTCGCCTCTGATCTGTCCTCTGGTGGCAGCGTTCCCTTTTCTTAGAAGGAGCAACTTGCTGTTCAAGCCGATCCCTCGGGGGAGAAGTAAATTTTTGTGCTGGGTGGAGATTTGATAGTTGCTGATTACGTCACCCCGGTTTTTTTTTTTTTTTTTTTTTTTTTTAATTTTTTGCTTGTTTTGCCATGCATGTAATCACTTCTTATGAAATGGATCTTCAGTTCTTTTGGAAATTTTCAGTCTTGATTTTCCTGCAGCATTATTCTTACATGTTTTAAGTAACTTTAAAAATGATTAAAAAGAAAGGATCTTGAGAGTGTTGTGCTATAACGAAGGCATTTACCTTTGTTATTTATTTTGGACCTGTCACCCCGTAGGCTAATCCTGGGCCAGAGGATTACCTAACGGTGGGGGTTAATGCAACGTTCTCGGATATGCGGTGCGCTATGTACATTATTTACATGCACTCATGCCGCCGAACACTACCTTGTCTTTGTTTGGGTATCTCTTTCTACTGGAATCCTTCCCCAAGGTCGTACACTCATAGACGCGGATAGGGGAGTCCTGAGAGAATTGCATATAATAGCTTTCCCCAATATAAGTGCAAGTAAGGGATTATTGTTGCACACTATGGTAACCAAAAAATCTTGTTTGATTCATACGGTGAGGTCTGCTATTCCTCATCCAGAGATAGAAACATGTCAAGTGGGTGTGCTGTCTTCTTCTCCTGGTACTCTTCACACAGGTGCAGAACTGCGTTGCTTCACGTATAGTATGGCTTGAGGTGTTTTGCATTCCAAGGGTGCCTCTCCTTTTAGGTTACGCAGGTAGTACGATCCCCTCCCTACAATATCGTGTATGACAAATGGCCCTCCCCATGTTGGTGCTAATTTACCCCATTTCTTTTCTCGCTGATATTGTGGTATGGTACGTAGCACATATTGTCCTTCCACAAAATTTCTAAGTTTAACCTTTTTATTGTACTCCCTTGCCAATCTACGCTGATAATTTTCCATCCTCTGTAACATTGCTTCCCTTATTTCTTCTAGATCATCGAGCCTTTCTAGCATCATGTCTGCAGTGAGGTTCTTCTCCCATGCTTCGGTCTTTGTAGTAGGCATGATGATTTCTGTCGGGATGACTGCTCCGGATCCGTAAGTGAGAAGGAATGGAGATTAACCAGTTGCTGATATCCTTGTGGTTCGGTATGACCATAGTGCATTATGTAATTGTTCACACCATCGGCCTTTGTTTTCATCCATCGATTTCTTGAGGATAAGAGCAAGGGTCTTATTTATGGCTTCGTCTTGACCATTTCCCTGAGTATAGATGGGAGTGGATTTGTTTTTCCTGATCTTGAATGTGTCGAACAGCATGTCAATATTCTTTCCTTGTAGTTGTTTGCCGTTGTCGGAGACAATTTCTGCGGGAATTCCGAACCTGCAAATGATGTTTTGAAAGATGAATGTGAATACATCTACGTCTCTGATTCTGGACAGGGCCTTGGCTTCTACCCATTTGCTGAAGTAATCAGTGGCTACTATCAAGAATCGTCTCTTTCCTGTTCTTTTGATCAGTGGTCCGACGATATCAACTCCCCATTTTGCAAATGACCATGGGCTTCCCACTGAATTTAACTCTGTTGCTGGAGCAATAATTCTTTTGGCGAACCTTTGACATTCTTCGCATCTTTTGGACATCTTGGCAGCGTCTTATATCATCTGTGACCAGTAGTATCCTTGCATCTTAGCTTTGTCCGCCAATGATCTCATCCCGCCGTGGTTGCCTGCATCTCCATAGTGGATGTATTTTAAGATACGATGCCCCTCCTCTCGAGATAGACAGCGTAAGAAAGGTCAGAGGAAAGATTTCTTATACAAGACTCCGTCACGAAGCTCGTATCTTCCTGCATTCGATTGCACTTTTCGGTCTTGCTTCACATCTGTGGGCAGCGTCCCTTCTTCGAGGAAGAGATGAACTTCGGTTCTCCAGTCTTCTTCGTTGCTGAAGTCTTTGTCTTCGTTCGCTATTGTTAGGATATCATCTTCGACGAAATATTCGGCTATATCTTCTCCTACATCGTCTTCAGCAATATCCTCTCCTACATCGTCTTCACGATTTGTTGTAGCGAGGATTTTCCGTGGGGAGATTGAAGGTTCGTATACCCTAGATATTTTGATGGCCTTAACGTTCTCGTCTTTCAGCATTGATGAGATATAAGCTAAGGCATCGGCGTGCCTGTTATCTTTCCTGCACAGATGTCGGAACTTAATGTTGGGTATTTGTGATGCTAGCGTTTGGACCAGGTCCATGTACGCCGATAGAATCTCGTCATAAGTGTTATATTCCAATTCTATTTGTCGGATGACTAGCTGTGAATCACTTGTTAGGCGTACGTCGGTTATCCCCATCTCCATTATCAAACGAAGGGAATGTACTACGGCTTCGTATTCCACAATGTTGTTGGTGTGTCCTTCGAATTCCAATCTTAGTGCGTACACGATCCTATCCCCGGTGGGGGTGGTGATCACGATCCATATGCCTGCACCTTCCATATTCTTGGACCCGTCGACGAAAACTTCCCTTTTTTTTTGGCTTGAAGGTTCGAGTACGTCAGTCGGAACTTTCCCATCTTCTTCCACTCCTGGTATGTCCTTCACTTCTTCGCCATTATCTAGAGGTAAGTCCGCTAGAAAATCCGCCAAGACTTGCGACTTTTGGGCAGTTTGGATCTCGTGAATGATGTTAAATTGTTCCAGTTGTGTATTCCACTTTGCTATTCTCCCTAGTTTTCCAACGTTTTAAAGAACATCTTCTAGCGGTGCTTTATATGGGACACGAACATAGTGAGTCAGGAAGTAAGTTCTCAACTTCTGCGTTTCCCAGACCAATGCTAGTATTAGTTGCTCAATCTTGGTGTAGTTTCTTTCTGCTGCATTAAGAGTCTTACTGACATAATAGATCGGTTGCTCGACCTTCGTGTTGGTATTGACTAGTACAACACTGACTGCATCTTTGGTTGATGCTATATAAAGGGCTAATACTTCTTCGGGATCAGGTTTCTGGAGGATCGGGATCGTTGCCAGATATTCTTTAATCTTTTGGAAGGCTTCTTCACACTCGGCGGTCCATGAGAACTTAGTCCCTTTCTTGAGGATGTTGAAGAAATGTTTAAATTTGTCCGATGACTTAGCAATGAATCTTCCTAGTGCCGCTATGGAGCCATTGAGTTTCTGGAACTCTTTCAGGTTTCTTGGGGATGGTATTTCTACGATAGCCTGGATCTTAGCGGGATCGACTTTGATGCCCCTCTTTGTTACTAGATATCCGAGGAACTTCCATGATGTGACGCCAAAAGTGCACTTCTCCGGGTTTACTTTCATGTTGTATTTTCTCATTGCACCGAAGATATCTCTCAAGTCCTGAAGATGATCCTTGCGCAATTTGCTTTTGACTAGCATATCATCGACATAAACTTCTAAAGTTTTCCCGATCCATGGCTTGAAGACAGCATCGACCATCCTATGGTATGTTGCCCTTGTATTCCTAAGTCCGAAGGGCATTCGGGTGTAGCAGTAGAGGCCGTGCGGGGTGAAGAATGTTGTGTGTTGTTGGTCTTCTTCTACCAGGGCTATCTGGTTGTAACCAGAGTATCCATCCATGAACGATAACTGATGATTATTTTTATTGTTGTAGTAAAAAGGATTCGAACTCTAAGACTTGTGAAGATTTTCGATTTAAGACTTAAATAACACTAAAAATAAGAAGAAAACTTAATTCAAAATTTGATTTCAAGATATTAAAATAGACCAAGGCTCCGGATTCCACTATTCCTTCTAGTTGATTGGTTCACAAAGAGATTTCTGAAATTATTATTAAGCTCTTTTCCTCATTAATTCACTTTTAATCTATAAGGTGTCCAAATATTAAATTGTAATCCTTATGCATGAATTATCAAAGAATTGATTCTAAGCATAACACATCGAATTGATTCACAACTAATTAAGAAAACCAATTTTATCTTTAATTATGTTGATCCTAGTGAATTAAATAAAATAAATAATTAAAGAAATTGTAAAAAGAATTTACCAATCAAACATGAGTGAATAGTTTCCTCCTTTGCCTTGGTTGCGCGAGAATTAGCTCATCATAGTGGAAGCACGATCAAAATATTGTTTCATTACTCAAAAGTGGTTTACAAATGATGAAAGGAATGCAAATTATTAAAAAAAGGATTTTGTGACGCATGAAAAGTGTCGCATAATCACTATTACAAAGAACGATACAGGAGTAGTGTTGTTGGCATTGTTCCGCAGTCGCTAGAAAGGTTTTGCAAACTGCCGCTTATATGCGATAGTTTCCAACGACTTTTAGACGCGGGTCTTATGTTCTTCGTCTTCTTCTTCTCTGCACCAGCAGAGAAACGTCTCTGCAATTCTTCTTCTCAGCTCTGCAGCCTCCCAAATCTTCCCCAAACTCTCCGTTATGCTTCTAAACTTTCCCCAAAGTGTACCTCCCTCTTTCTGTGAGTTCAACAACAAGTATTTATACCCACAGGACCAAATCTTGCATAATGAATTTGATATATTTACTTTCCTCCTTCAACTCGAAAAAATATCTCCCAAAATCTTCTCACGCATCAACTGATCTGTTAAACACTCCCTGCGGCAGAAACAAATCTCCAGAAGATATTCTCACCCTACCCACACCTGTAACTTCCAAAAATAAACATAAAATAACCCGAGTAATAACTTGGTTTCTGTTTTAGTCAAACCGGTGAATTCCTCCTATATTTTCGAATCTGAGAGACATAGTTATCATGTTTTGTCAAAATAGGCATATCCCAATCCAACCCGACAACCAAATCCGAATATAACTCCACCTACTACCGAATCAAAATGTCCGTGATAGTTCCTTTCTGTTCTGCTCCAACACGATCATGCAGCCAATTTTGATCGATCAAAACACTTGTACCAGCTCTATTATGCTCTAACAGGATCATCCCAACAATAATCTTCTCTTGAATCTCTTTAAATCTCGCTTGAATCTCAAACCCTAATCTGCAGGTGTGCTGGTTCATTTTCCCGCCAAAAGTTCAGGTTTGAAATGTTGAAGATGGTTTCCCCTTATCCGCCAGTAGAGTCCCTTTAGCAACTAGGGTGGAAATAGTAGTTTCTGGGGTGTCTGTAGTAATTTCTCCCGGAAGTCCAAATGCCACTTTTTGAGCAACTTTCTTCACAAAAGCTTATTTCTACGAAAACACCTACAAAGACATAAAAACCATAATAAGTACAACAATTGAGCACTAACAATATATAGAATCGAGACAAATCAGACACAAAAATGTGTCTATCAATAACTCTTCGTGTCCCTCCACAGATTCCACCAATTGATCGATGCTTTGGAGCGGGTAGCTATCCTTCGGGCAGGCTTTATTGAGGTTGGTGAAGTCGATGCATATCCTTACTCCGCCATTCTTCTTTGGTACGATGACCATGTTCGAGATCCATGTGGGGTACCTTAACTCCCTTATGGATCCTGCCTCCATTAGCTTGTGAAGCTATTTCTCAACTGCTTGATGATATCTGGTGCTACCTTGCGTAATTTCTGCCTGAAGGGGTTAGTTCCCGGCTTTATCCGAAGTTCGTGTTGTATTATCTTTGGATCAATCCATGGCATGTCTCCTAGCTTCCACACGAAGATGTCCGCATATTCTTTGAGTAGTTCTATCAGTGCCCTTTCTCGATCTTTATCCATCAGAGTCCCTATCTTAATCGTCTTTGGGTCCTCTTCCGCTCCTATGTTTATTTCTTTGGTAGGTTCAACAGACGTGAATGTAGGCTTTGGTTCCCCTAAAAGAGAAACGTTCCTTAATTGCTATTTGGTGGGTTCTTCAGCTTCTTTAGTTCCTGAGATGCCGACTTCGGTTGCTAGAACGGCGCTGCCCTTCGTGAGGCTTTTCCCTGAAATCTCTTCAAGATACAGATCGATCGCCTTGTCTTTAGCCGCTTCTTTATTTTTGCCCCTTCGGGCTTTGCGTTGCTCGTCTTGTTCACTGTTGAGTTGATTTTGTAGATCCTGACATTCTCGTGCGGTAACTTGATCGCCCTTGATTTCCATTACCCCTTTGGGTGTTGGGAACCTAAGGTATTGGTGATATGTTGCTGCTACTCCTTTGAGTTTGTGTACCCATCTTCGTCCAATGATGGCGTTGTAGGGGGATGGTGCATCCACTACACTGAATCGAGTACTGATATTCATCGATCCTGCTTTGACTTCTAAGACGATGTCTCCTTGGAACCATTGAACCCATAGATGGTGTAGTAAGAATACATCAGCTGCTTATTGTTCAGTTCCATTCGTTTGAACGTATCGTAAAATAGAACGTTGACTGAGCTTCCTCCATCGATCAGAACCTTCTTTATGTTGCATCCTGATACCGGTAGCGTGAGCACCAAGGGATCGTTGTGATCCTCCATGTCCTCTTCGACATCTTCGGCGTCAAATGTCATCGGCGTATTCATCCATTGCTCGTGTTCATCAACTACGACTCCATCGATCTTGTATAGCTCACAGTAGTCCTCAAATTACTTTCTCAGCCTCTTTCCTATTTGGTCGGTCAGTGAGGGGCCGTTGGGTTCTGAACATGAAATAGTGTTGATCGTTCGGTTGTTCTCGGGCAGTTGGACTTGTTTGCTTCGTTGGGTCCTATCTTCGGTTTCTGCTTTTTGAAAATATTGCTTGAGTTCTCCCGCATCAATCATCTTCTGGATCATTATCTTGAGATTCTTACACTTCTCTGTTTGGTGTCCATTGAAGCAATGGTATTCACAGTAGTCTCTTGATTTTTCAGTTTTAGGTGGTTGTTTTCCCTTGGACCATGGCCATTCGAGATTGGTTCGGTCTTTGATCTCCCACAAGATATGAACGTATATGGTGTTAAGCTTCGTGTAAACTTGATCTTCGAACTTCTGATCATTGCGCCTGCGATCATCTCTACGTCATCTCTTATCTTCGTTGGATCGTTCGGTCGAATTGGCTCTTTTTGACCCGCTGGCTTGTTCCACGGAATTTGTACAATGATTCTTCTGCATCTGTACCCTGGGATTATCCCTCTGAATTTTTTCCATCCTGGCGTGCTTCTTAATGATCACCCGAAGGTTTCCTTCGACAGTGGGGTTGCTTCCATGAATCTCAACGAACAAAGGGCTCATCCTGTCTAGTCCCCACTTGTAACAATTGATGCTAACTATAGGGTCTACATTCCCTATAACTTGGAAGATCTTGTGCCACCTGCCCGTGTACTCTCTGATTGTCTCCTTGAATGCGACCGCCAGTGAAAAGAGTTTGTCCATCTCTGCGTTGACAGTCTTGTTGTACATGTAGGTTTCCAAGAATATCTTTGTGAGCTGACTGTAGGAATCAATGGAATTAGGTGGGAGATTATCGAACCAGGATAATGCAGATCCTTTCAAGCTTGAGGGGAAGTATCTGCAAAGTACTACATCATCTCTATCCCATCGGGCCAAAGTTCGGTTGTAGTACCGAAGGTGAGCTGCAGGATCGCTGGATCCGTCGTAGCATTCGAATGCTGGGATGGTACATTTTTGGGGGATGAGGGCTCTTGCCAAATGAGCTGTCAGCGGAGTCGTAACAGCCTCTCTCATCACTTCCTCTAATCTCCCCCCTCCCTGCCTAGTCTTCAATTGCTTGATTTCCGCCATCATCTCGGCAAGAAGATCCTCTATCGTGCGGTAATGCTCGTCTTTCACAGTTGATCGTCCTGATCTTCTGGTGTTATTGTCGTAATAATATGAATATTCGGGCACATAATCGGGGTCAGATAACCTGTTTCCTCTGGCTGCGCGTCGGTTTAGGGGCTCAAGATTGTGGATGTTGCCTATCACCATCCTTCGATCTGGATTTGGCAACGACGGTTTAGAGTTTGCCTCATTGTGCTGATTTGCTACTTCGGCGCTTTGAGTGATCCTATCCTTGAGCTCCTGATTCTCTCGAGCAAGCAGCGCTACAGCATCCGCATATACCTTTTGATTCCTTTTCAACTCTTCGAGCTCGGCTATTAGCTAGATGGAATGGTTCGATCCCTGGTTCGGAGTTCCTATCGGCGCATTCCCCTCAGCGAAGACGGTATGATCTTCATCTACCGTATGAATTAGAGGGACTGGCGGATCTGTAGGTAGAACCTGGAGTTCTAGGGGCTGAGGCGCTGGTTGGTTTGTTGTCATCAGAGGCTGAGCAATCTGCAGGGGTTGGTTCTGTAAGGGCTGGTTGTGTTCATTAGTCCGTGGCATCCCATAGATGGGTTGCTGCACCATTGAGTCTGCCACTCCCTCTCGTTGTTCATGAGAACGGGTGGTTGCTGCTGCTTTAGCGGCATCGGCTTTGGCTGTTGCTGCTTTGAGGGATGCCGCTGCTATCGTGCTTGCATCCAGTGGCGTGGTGCTTTCTGCAGCATCCTTTCTTTTACTAGCCGCTTTCAGTTTCTCACCCTTTTGCTTGCTTCGTGTTACAACTGGTGTGGTCCTTGGCGTTTCTTTCGACGATGTCTAGGTTTTTCCTGCATCCTTTGCTTTTTCCATCTTTGTCTTCTTTTCTGCAAAAATGAAATGTCGGCAAAGGAAATATCCACATGGGTTCTGTTAGTAAAGGCAACGTAAGAGAAGACGTAGTTAGGCAAGGGACAAATCTTAACCACTGTAAGGATTCGCTACAGTGATGGGCATTTTCAAATGGAAGGTACAGATCCGGAAATTTCTTCAAAAGAAAACATAGGTCTGAAAATAGATCCAAGGATTTTTCAAAAGAAAACATAGAGCTGAAGATAAGTCCAAAGATATTTCCGAGAAAAGAATAGATCCAAGGGTTTTTGCAAACGGGAAATACGGATCCAAAGATTTTCACTAAGGAAATACGGGTCCGAAGATTTTCCGAAGACAGATCTGAAGAATTTTTTCGAAAAGAGATAGATCCATGAGCTCCTGTAAGCGAAGGTGTGGATTGAAAAGCATCATTTTTGCATTGGCACCCAAAGTCTGTATTAAAAAACAGTGTTGAGTGACTAAACGAAATCACAGGGAAAGATAAATCTTTTACCGGGACGTAAAGTCCCTGTTTCTAGCGCCATATTGTGAACATAGAAGTTACGGTGGTGAACATCGTGTCCACAACCAAAGTTTGCATTGGTTAAAATACGACCGTAGGTATATCAATGGTGCAAAAAACACCGGTGTCAATGGAAACTCCGAGCCTTCGGGCTCGTCATCGTTTCTGTTTAGAAATGATGCAGAACATAACTAATCAAGATAAATAGAAAGCATAAGTGCGTAAAGTAAATGACACATTGATTTACGTGGTTCAGCACTAAGGCCTACGTCCACGGGGGTGTTGGTTTTCACTATAGATCATATGAGGTTACAATTGAAAGTCAAGTGACTTTGAGTAGGGAACAAAAGTAGGGCAAGAAGATAAACTCATACTTACTATTACAATATATCTTCCTAACTATAGTTCTCTCTCTCCTAGAATTTTGGTCCCCCTTCTTTCTTAGTCGAGATGGGTATTTATAGGGATCTTGTGTGGGATCCACGCCTCTGACCCTTCTGAGACTTATCTTCTTGGTAAATGTGCCGGTGCCGATGAGGGTCTTCGTGATTGCCCGATCCTTCTAACGGTCATGTGCTGCGACGATGACCTGCCTCCCTTTGCTCCACAGGATGCTTGACACGTGCCCTATGTCTGTAGCATTAAATGTGGGTGGTTGGGACAGACCGCATGTGCCTGGCAGCTGCCCCTGCAGCTGTCACCTCTTTGTCAGTGGCATTCATCCTCTCCGTCCATTTTGGATCTATCTTGGGATGGGGGAAAGTACACTTCGGGTCTTCTATGGTGCTTCTCGGGTCCTCGTTCATCAGGTAGCCCCATGCCTTGGCACCGTCGGATTTATTTGGTGATGTCGACGTGACGAAGGATGATAGCATGATTCCTTCAGTGTGACACACGTGTAATTCTTCTTCCACGTGGATGACAGTGGGATTATATGTATACGGTTAACAAGGTACGGATGATTTCTGTTATGACTCATGGACAAGATTTAATTCTATTTCAAATTAATCCCGGGATCAAACTTAAAGAGATGAGATGCATGATCTGTTCTCATTAAACTAAATTCGACTTTTCCAAGACGTAAAGAAATAGAATTAAGTCTAATAATAAGCGCACCATATAAACCATAGAAGATACAAATATCAAAGAGGTTGAACCCCCGGCTACCTAGTAGACCTTACAAGCAACACGTAACCCGATCTATATCAAAATGACTTAAAAATCTGCCTCTTAGAAATTTACATTGTAAACCAAAACTTGAGGCCCGGGCTTTTTAATCCCTTCTACTAAATTGTACAGCAGTGAATCACATTTCATTTCCAGGTGAAAACTCCGTGGAGGTATTAGCAGCTGAGCTCCGTCGTCTAAATTTTGAAACCCTAGAAATACAAAAGAATTATGGTACATTAATCTCCCTTCTTCTCGATTTCACAATGTTAACTAATTGCATTTTATAATTCAGTGCGATCTTTTATTTTCTTTCATTTCCCCCACCCCCCTGAATCTTTTAAGTTAGGGTTTGGTGTTGATGTAGTTGAATTTGTTCGATTTTACTGCTGTATTATCTCTTTGTAAATGTATGTTAGGGTTATATTAGTGATTCAAGTTCCAGCAATGTTGATTTTCAATTCGTGGAATTAAAATTTTATAATGTATGTAAAGACCTCTACTTAGGGCTAGTAGTTAAGTAAGACCTCTGCTGTATTATCTCTTGTTGTACTAAATTGGAATTCTAATAGAGTACCAGTTTAAATGGAACATTTTGACGGGGGTGTTAAATGTAATATATGTGAATGGAATCATGTAGGGTATGCTGTCAATGTTTTTGATTTGTTAGATGATCTGCGGTGGGGGAATCCGTTGCATGTATTTGTTTTAAAATTCGTCCATCCTTATTCATTGTTATGGAAGTTAACTTTTATACATTGAATTGCTTGTCCTGTCATCAATTCTTCTTTATTGTGTTTCCCTTGTTTATAGACATAGGTGGTGATTAGTGATCATATCAAGTGTTCTGAAGATGGTGAAGCTCACAATGATAGCTCGTGTTACCGATGGTCTTCTATTAGTAGAAGGATTGGATGATGTACGTAATCTACAAGATGCTGATATTTACAAGCAGCAGGCTAAGGCGTTGTTTAAGAACCTGTCTAGCGGTCAGAATGATGCGTCAAGAATGTCAATTGAAACTGGTCCTTATGTTTTCCAGTATCCTCTGTTATATAATTGGCCATCTGCTAGGAAGTAAGCCCCACAACCCAAAGCGGCGAAGAACAAATAGAATTTGCTACAAAAGCCGGCTAAAGGGGGTATTCCTGCATGTTTCTTATTAATCATGTGAAAAATAGAATCGATAGAACTGTTTACTCATCGTTATCTTACATATGATTCAAGTTCACACTGTTGTCATTTGTCTTGGTTTTTCTACTTGAAAGTTGAAACCATATTATTCCAACTTTGTTACCTTGACCTCATCATTAGCTATATTATTGAAGGCCATGTATGTTACTTGACAATGTGTGATCGTTCTTATCCTAAGAAGCTTGCTTTCCAATACCTGGAGGACTTGAGAAATGAATTTGAACGTGTTAATGGAAATCAAATAGAAACAGCTGCGAGACCCTATGCGTTTATCAAATTTGGTTGGTCTTCCCTGCATGTCGATATTTTATCTTAATTGCTTCTTGATTCATTCTCCAATTCATGTTTATTGGTTTTTTACTTTTTGTTGTTTTTGTTGAAAGATACTTTTATACAGAAGACCAAGAAACTGTACTTGGATACTAGTACTCAACGGAACCTTGCCAAGTTGAATGATGAACTTTTTGAGGTGCACCAAATAATGACTCGGAACGTTCAAGAAGTTCTTAGTGTCGGTGAAAAATTGGACCGTAAGTTCCACTGTATTTGCATTTTTAATTTTTAACATGACACTAATACTGTGCAGTGAAATCTAGAGATCTTCTGTTTTCATAAACATAGACAGGATTTTAAATGTATATCATGGGTACGTGGTATTTTGAAGATCACTGAATGGGTACCGATCTATGTCATAGAATACTGGGTGCCATAAGAAAATGAGCAATTGTATTATCTTAGGAGTTCTATATCTAACTGTTAAGGCACTGCCACATAGTTGTAATAATTGAGCCCTTGTTTCATTGCCTCTAGCTTGTAGTGTAACTTTCACTCCTGTGCATCCCAGCATTTCTTAAGTTACATATATACTTTTTACATAACTCCTGGTTTCAATGTTGCAGAGGTCACCCAAATGTCGAGTCGTTTAACCTCTGAATCTCGCATCTATGCTGATAAGGCAAGAGATCTAAATCGACAGGTCAGTTTTATATCCTTTTTATTCTAATATCTGATTGGTAGCTTTACATGAGCCTTAGCCTTTGAAACCTTTACTTTGTGCATCTGGTAGTAGCACTACAGCACAGGGATCAGTCACTCTTTCTTTCCTTTTGTCTTAGTAAGAAGTGTTTGTGCCTGACCTCGACTTTGATCACTAAATAAGTACAGTAAACTCATAAGAGAAAAAAGTTTGATCTGACGAATTTGAATGTCTAACTAATGATGCACCACTCTGTCATTTCGCTTTATAAGAATTAATTAAGAAGTGCTTACTATGATGTGACCCAAATTTTCTTTTGGTTAGTTTGTTTCTAAGAAGTACCTTTGAAGTCTTGTTTTTCTGAAATTATGTAAAAAAAAAAAAATCCACAAGTTACACAAGTCTTCTCTCTTGGTGGAATGAAACCTTTCACTTGAAAGAGGGCCTTCAAAGGTACTTCTTAGGAACCAAACTAACCAAATTAGTCGCGCTTCTGTCAGAAATAAAGAATCTGTATCCCTTAAAAGTTGTACCTAAATTGTTCTGCTCTGTTGCATAACTCATTATGATTTTTTATTTGCTCGTTAATGCTTGTGTATTTATTGATCAAACTTGACCCCAATAAGACAACAAGTAAAAAACACACAAGTAGGGATTGCTGAATAAGAGCACAGGATATTCGTTTAAGTGAAAAAAGACCTTTACAACTTCACCTTCTAGGTTACATTTATGTGTTGATCTTCCTATAACATAAATCTCTCTACCTATATCTATATAGCAACTATAGACCAGAAGATCCCTTATACTTTGTGTATGTCACAGGGCAGGAATAGCAATTCTTTCTATATTGATAATTTGAAGTAAAATAAAATTCCCCTAGTTCTCCTTTTAAAAAATAGAACCCCAAATCTAACTTGGAGAGTAATTTTCTCACAGACAGATCTAGGTTTTGGGTCTTCTGATGGGATCCTACATACAATTCTTGATGCTTATTTGTTTCATATTTGATTGTAAATTTCAACTTCCATTGCAGGCTTTGATTCGCAAATGGGCGCCAGTTGCCGTAGTATTTGGTATTGTCATCCTCCTCTTTTGGGTCAAAACAAAGATCTGGTGATTCTACCATCACTACTGGTGCACTACCAGTTCTAGCAGAGTTTGTAGTTTTTGATAATTGGAAAGCGCCAATGTAGATTTCTCACCCGCAATTTAGACTGGTCCAGTTCTCTCCGTAATAAGTAATGACCGTGTTCTAGTTTTTTGTTTGCACATCTACAATGTATTATTAACTAAGTCCATCATCATATTACACCTCAATGCACATATTACAGATTTGGGGCAAATTTTTTGTTTAGTTTCTCAGTTCTTTAAACAAAGCAGTCCCAGTTTTGTACCCAATGATCTTTATCAGCAGTTGCAAATGTAGGTTTGCTCTTCACAGCAGTACAGCACTAGTGGCTGAGGTGCTGAGCCAGCAGCAGATATCTACTCCGGCCACCAAGTACTATCGCCTTCCTCCAACGTATGCCTGCCGATAACAAATCTTTATCGGCCGGCGGCAACGACTGATCTTCTTGTGATGTTCACCCTCTTTATTAAAAACGGCTAAAATTCAATTATGATGTTCACCCACTTTATAAGAGAACGGGTAAAATTCAATTGTGACGTTCACCCAACCTGTACATGAAAAACCGTGCGAAAAGTACTTAACCGGCGAAAGTGTCTGCCACGTCTCTTGTTTCATCTTCCCATTTTCTTTCTTTCCCTCAATTTTTACCGGAGTCTGTAGAACCGTCAAGGGTTTAACTAGGGTTCTCAAGATCACTGAGAAAAATCAATCAAAATCCGAGATGGGTTCTCTGAGAGACGGAAATGAGAAGAAGAGATATTCATCAGAAGAAGAACCGATATTGATGGAACAAACAGAGAGATTCTGTATGTTTCCAATACGATACAAAGAAGTTTGGGAGATGTATAAAAAAGCCCAAGCAAGTATTTGGACTGGTATTCCACTTTCTATCCTCATCCTCTTACTGTTATTTGGTTTGTTTTTCCATTTTATGAGCCATACTCTGTAGAATTTCCATAAATGAAAAAGTTTGATTTTTTTTTATTTTTTTTTTTTTGTTGTTGGCTAAATTCAAGCATGATTAAAGAACTTGGGCGGAATTGATGCCTTATAGTGTCTGAGATACTGGGTTGCACAGATAATTATTTGGTTTGTTTTTCTGTATTATATATGTTTGCTCTTTGTTGTTGATTAGTTTATAAGCCAGACTTTGTAGAATTCCCATAAATGAAAAAGTTGATTTTTTTTGTTGTTGTTGTTAGCTAAGTATGATCAAAGACCTTGGCCGGAATTGCTGCCTTATAGTTTGAGATACTGGGTTATACGTATCTGACAGCATACGTATAACATACTAGTAAATTTTCACAGCATACTAGTAACATATGATTTTGATTTTAACTTGTGACAGTATGCAATGAGTTGTGACAGATAGTTGAGGAAGATTTTCCCTTATGGTAAAAGAAAGTGTTGTTGGTAACTTTTATACTTTTTCTATAAAAAGTCGACACAAACTTCGACTTGATTTCAGTGAGATCGCCTCATTATAACAAATCTTTGAGTTAAGATTCTTGCCAGTTGAATTAAAGAACTAACCTTTTATCTTGTGAAGTTGAGAGGTGGAACTGCGCTTGAAGTTAATCTTCAAGTTGGTTAAGTGATCCATTTCTGTTGCATAAAACTCCCTTGTTTATGGTTTACGGACACGTGTATCATATCTTAGTTAAATACTTAAGACTTTGGGTTCAGCACCATGGTTAGAGGATTCTGATTTCGTCATTTGGTAACACTTCTTAATTGCAGCTGAAGAGGTTGATCTCTCCAGTGATGTTTCACATTGGGAAACTTTGTCAGATTCTGAGAAACACTTTATAAGTCATGTACTGGCTTTCTTTGCTGCTTCTGATGGTATTGTGTTGGAGAATTTGGCTGCCAGGTTTCTTAATGATATTCAAATACCAGAGGTCATAATCATTCCTTTTTAAATAGTCTGTCTGGATTAGTCTTTTAATATTTTAACGTGGTTGTGTGATTAACGGTTTTTCATTATTCCAGGCAAGAGCGTTTTATGGGTTTCAAATTGCTATGGAAAATGTTCATTCTGGTATAGTCACACATCTAATAAGAGCAAACTTTAGTTTTCATTTTATTATATAAAATAGAGAAGTACATTATTAAGGGTATTCGTAGGGGCTTGAATGTCAAAACTTTTGTTTCGTTTCTTCTCAGAGATGTATAGTTTACTCTTGGAGACTTACATTAAGGATTCAAGGGAGAAGCATAGATTGTTTAATGCTGTTGAAAACATACCCTGTGTTACAAGGAAGGCAAAGTGGGCACTGAATTGGATCCAAAGGTATTCTTACATTTTCCGTATTCATTGTAGTCGGCATTTGTTTTGTGTGTTATTGTTGATTCCTCTCCGGGTGGGGTTTATGAATCATATTCTATAGCTCTTTCTAATAGCTGATTGAGAAATGGTTTGTGTTTGTCTCCCACCGTCATTTTGTCTCTATACTTTGTTTATAGTCACTTGATGCCAGCCTACATCGTATACTGTGCTTACAGTTGAAACAGCACCAGAATATCTGTTCTTAAGAACCTGCATTTGACATTGTATTGGCTTTTCTTTCACAATCCATGGGTAACATAGATTTTTATCCCTTCACTGACTGCTCAGTCCACCCAATTGGATTACGCAGTGGTAGGTCATTTGCGGAGCGACTTGTTGCTTTCTCCTGTGTTGAAGGAATTTTCTTCTCAGGAAGGTAAATAACTAGTCTATTTGTGGTGTCAGTCTTCGTTTTTTCTTTTTTGTTGATACTCCTTCACACATCCTACTTTCGTCTCAGCTTCTGTGCTATTTTCTGGTTAAAGAAGAGGGGACTGATGCCTGGATTAACCTTCTCCAATGAACTTATTTCGAGGGATGAGGGCCTCCACTGCGACTTTGCTTGTCTTCTATACAGGTTTATGGTTTAGTTTCGATTTTGATTTTTATATACCAGTTTGTTAATTAAACAAAATTTTGGCTAATTTTTTGGAGAGGGTCTTGACCTCGAGCTTAACCGATAACCTGCATTAGAATTGAGACAAGCAATATGTTGTAACGCTGTTATAATTTGTACATGCTAACAGCTTGTTAAAGAAGCCATTAAATTGGCAATTGGTGCATCAAATTGTGCATGAAGCGGTGGAAATTGAGACAGAATTTGTTTGTGATGCCCTACCTTGTGCATTGATTGGCATGAACTCTGGTCTAATGAGCCAGTACATTAAGTTTGTGGCAGATCGTCTTCTGGTACTCTATCTGCTGGTCCTTTTTTTCTTCTCTTGGGTTCTTCTTTGTTTTCACTAAATACCAGCCTAATCCGCTTATGCGTTTCCAGGTTTCTTTAGGGTGTCAGAGGAAATATAATGTGGAAAACCCATTCGACTGGATGGAGTTTATTTCTTTGCAGTGAGTATTGAATAAATATGTTATTATTTTCGGTTACGCTTACATAGCATTCTACATATCTATGGGGCTTTCGTAGGAGCCTAGAGTAGGCTGATCAAGTAGACATACTTGTCCCAAATTTTAGGCCTTGCGGAAAGTAGGTTAATGTGGGACACATAGGTCTTGTAAGCTACGGGTAATGGAAAGTTGGTGGTTTAAAAGTATCCCTCCAGTACTTTTTCTCTTCCGTCGTCGTTCTGATTTTATTGACTATCGAAGAGCTATAGTTCCGTCGAGTATTAGTCGTATTTAAGACGTGATTTTTAATTTAAAATATTTCTTCATCTTTTGCAGAGGTAAAGCTAATTTTTTTGAGAGAAGGGTGGGTGATTATCAGAAAGCTTCTGTTATGTCCAATTTACAAGATGGGGGTGAAGCAAATTACGTCTTCAAACTAGATGCAGATTTCTAATTCTGAAATGGCAACAAATAGCCCTATGATCTTTTGTGATAAACATAGATCTCATCTATGATCTTTATGTATATACCAAATCCTACCCCACAATTCTATTAATGTTATTTTTTGTATTCAAAGATTTTTTATTGGAATTTGGTTATTAGGGAGCTATCACTCACACAATTATATCCCCAGTCACTTGAGATCTATCAAGAGACAGTTTCCGATTTTGTTTTGCAGTAGTGGGCGAAGAAGAAGAGAACGAACACAACTGACATAGGAGGAGATGATTGTGTGACCTACATATTTCGGGTTTAGTTTGTCTTGTTGTAGCAATAAGCAAAAAGTTTACTCCGTACTCCATTACCCCTTCAATTTCAAATTAATAGGTTGGTTTCACGTATAAATTAATAGGTTGGTTTCATGTGTAATTTATACATGAAACCAACTCATTTATTTTTTGAAACGGAGGCAGTAAGTATTAACGCAGTTGTAGTAATGTCGATGGGTTGGCAGCTAATATTTGTCAGATAGCAAGGGTGATAACGTTTTATGAGAGTTTCACGGGTAAAAAGGAATGGCCTTCGGTCTAACACTTACCAACTTTATTTCTTACGAGTGTTGTTTCGGTATTTCACTTACAGACTTCACGCTAATATTTGTCAGATAGCAAGGGTGGTAAGGTTTTATTAGAGTTTCACGGGAGAAAAGAGAATGGCCTTCGGTCTAACACTTATCAACTTTACTTCTTGTGAGTGTTGTTTCGGTATTTCACCTACGGACTTCACTACTTCAGAGTGTTATTTTGGTATTTCCTAATCATCGTAGAAAACTTCATACAACCTCAGCATGAATTTCATGGAATTTCCTCAACAGAAAATTGAAACCGGAGAGCAGTTTAGTGGTGGGTCTAGAAGACATAGGTACATCTTTTTTTTTGTAAATCAAGATTTCATTGAAAAAAATTAGGCCTGAGCCTCTATTACAGAGTAGAGTCATCTAATATGGAGAGTGAAGAATATCTTCTCCTAATATTATATTTATTTATTAATAGTTTTTGGTTGATACAAATAGGAGGGATATTATCCCAATCTAAGATGTTCTGAAATCTTTTTACCTCCTTAGCAAAAGTGTCTGCTACTTCATTTTCTGATCCAAGAGATGGCCACTGAATTGCCATTCAAATTCTTTATTAAGCTTTCGAAATATCCTTCTATACTGAAATTTGTGGGATTCTTTTCCGCTGCCCAAGTTGCTGCTTGCAGTAACCATATTTCCTTTGCCTTTGTGTGCGTCTGAACTAGTTGAAGGTCCCGCTCTTCCTCCTTCAAAGGACTTGTGCCATTTCTCAGAATAAGAGTAAAATTGAAAGGAATAACTTATAAAATCCATGCCGCATCAATATTGATTTTTAAATTATATCTATTTGGAGTTGTCCAAGGAGGAGAATTTTTTTTGTTTATTTGTTCTCTACTTTTATTGGTGGTTATGTTTTTCCTTGTACAGAAGTTCAAATGTCCTTGAATTTCTAATGCTAATTGTTGGGGATTTTGAGGTAATCCCTGAAATGCTTTATTACATCTTGTTTTCCATATGAACCACATCTTGGTTGAAACTAGTTCTAATGATATTACATCAATTGGTGTTTAGAACCAGTGTTTACATATATATGTCTATTATTTTGGTGTTGTTACCAAAGTTGCGCTGAACTAGATTAGGGCCTAATTCTCATACTGCTTTAGAAAAGGAACATGCAGAAATATGTGCTCAGTTGTTTCCTCATGTTCTCCACAAAAAGAACATAGGTGGTTGATGTCGCGGATTATGCCTTTAAGTTTAAAGTTTGTAGATAGAACATTTTGTATACGTTTCCACATAAAGAGTTTGATTCAAGGGGATACTTCTAGGTTCCAAAGTGATTTCCAGAAGTTGTCGTCTAAGGATAGATTAGAAGAGTTAATTCCATTCTCATTAAGCTTGTTGTACATTGATTCTACTTTGAAATCCCCCGATTTTGTTAACTTCCATCTCAGATTGTCTTTCTTAAGAAGATTAAATCTGTTTAGAAATAAAATAATTTTACAAATTTTAACTGTTATTCAGGGAAACAAGCGTAGATTAAGTGAGAGTTCCATGTTTTAGTATTTTGATCAATCAGACCAGCTACCAAAGTCACTGAGTTGTTATTAGAATTTTTGAACTCAGTCAGTTTTCCTTCTAGCCCATGAACCCAATTATGATCCCATATATTAATGTTTTGTCCATCACCTACTTCCCAAATGCTGTTTTGTTCTACCAAAACCCATCCTCGATAAATTCCCAAATCCATGAGCATTTATCCGGTGCTTTAGCTCTTAGAGGAGATTTTTTTCTTAAGTATTTTGTCCCAAGAGCTTGAGCCCATAAAGAGTTAGGCTCTTTAAGAAGTCTCCAGACCACCTTGGCCAGCATAGCTAAGTTGAACTTGTGTGCATCTCTAAAACCTAAACCTCCCTTATTCATTGGTTTGCACAAACTTGCCCAATCTTTTGGATAGTACCCTTTTGCATTGGATTATATTCCCCACCTCCCTGAATCACATTTACTTTATTTGTTATCTTCTTTGGTAAGCCAAAGCATCCCATCTGGAAGGTAGGAATACTTGCTAGAACTGATTTTTTCAGAACTATTTTACTGGTCTGAGGTAAAACTTTACTTTTCCAGCCTTGAGATTTATGTTCCATTTTCTCTACTATGTGCTCAAAAGATTTTATCTTCGATTTGTCTATGAAAAGAGATGCTCCCAAGTATAGGTCTTTTAAATTTATATGTTTAATTTTTAACAATTTTGACATCATTCTTTGGTGTTTAGGTTGAACTTTTTTACTAAAGAAGACTCCTGATTTTTCGAAGTTTATTAGTTGACCCGATGCTTTGCTAAAAATGTCAATTGTAGTAAGTTTTCACATTCTATTAAATCTGCCTTAACAAAGAGAAGGCAATCATCTGCAAAGAAAAGGTGTGAAATCGGGTTACCTTTCGGAGTTAGTTTAACTCTATGTATTTTTCTTCCTTTCTTGGAATAACGGAAGTCTAGACAAAACTTCCATGCAGATGATGGAAAGATAAGGAGATAAAGGATCTCCCTGACGAAGACCCCTAGAGGGATCGAAGAAATTCCCTGGTGATCCATTTAGTAGCACTGCTATTGAAGTAGTTGAGATGCATTTCTCTATAAGATAGCAGACATCAGAGTCAAAATCAATTTTTTTTTTAATTTTTAAGAAGGAAATTCAAGTAAACTTTATCAAAGGCTTTGGACATATCTATTTTAACTCCTAACCCTCATGTTCTTTCTTTTTTCTTCTTGAAAGTATGAATTATTTCATGGGATACTATTATGTTATTTGAGATTTGTCTTGCGTGTGTTGTTCGGTATTTTCTAATCAGTAGATAAAACTTCATACAACCAAAGCATAGATTTCATAAACATAAAATTGGAATCAGAGAGCAACTTAGTAATGGGTCTAACATATATAGGCACATCCATTACTTGAGAATCCTAGAGTTAGTTGTGAAGAAAAGTATATCCTCACGTGGTTTAGGGGTAAAATATTTTACACTCACTGTCAAATATCTTTTCTTCAAATTGACGTTCGTATTCTGATAAGTAATCTTCAATTGATAGTGACTATGTAAGATTTTTGTTGCAAATTGTTGTGAGTTGTTTTTTGATTTATTATATTGAATCATTATTTATTTATTTATTTTTTTACCTATATCCCATCCATACTTTCCCTAAATCCCATCTCAACTACATAAATCAAGTTTTGTGTAACCCTTTCTAGGTTGGGTAAACAAAACTCACAATTCCAACTCATTTCTCCCAAATCTCAACCCAACTCTTTTCTTGCGACCTTTATAACTCATGTGCTGCCTATATCACCACTATACATGTCCAGTTCATATGATCTAATTAAGGATACGTACCATAGTTTGATCAAAATTGATTATTCAATATTTCTTTTTTATTGGATTTTTCGTTTTTGTATCCATGAGAATGAAACTAATTGTAAATGGATGAATTGGTTATGTTGAATACTAAGGGAAATATACTATTATCATTGGTATTCTTTTTTGAGTTAGGTTTTCATTGGATCCAATCACCCCCAAATCTATTTTTTTTAAAACGATTGATTTTTCTTCTTCTTATGTTCACACTAGTAAAGAAATAGAAAAAAGTTTTGCAGTCGAAAAAGTTTGGCATCTTGTCAAGATGTCTACCTTTAAAAACCTGATAGGTCTGATCTGGATTCAAAACATGATTAGAGTGCAACTGTGGAAGGTTTCTAAGAAAAACATCTTCTCCGACAAGAGTTCCTAGCAAAACCTAATCTGCCATTGAGAGAATCCGGCGAAGAACGAGAAATGAACCCTAAAAATACTATAACCTTCTTTTTTTTTAGTGGAAACTAGGGCATAAATAGAAAATAGTTTACCAATTCGTTCACCAAACTTGATTAAAAAAGTGATGTGAAAATTAATTGCGAAACCCGATTAATCTGGTGGTTGCAGCGACGGCGGTGAGAGTTTAGATAAATTAGGGATATTAGAGAATATTTTGAGTTTTGTCTACCCAATCTAAAAAGAGTTAAATAAAATAAAAAGATGTTAAAAGAAATTAAAAGGTATATCCCAATTTATTGTAGTTGATCCGCATTGTATACTGCAGTAATTATCCACGATCAACTATATGTGAAATCAATTGTTATGATGGCTAAAATATGTCTCATGTGGTAAACACACAATTAGTATAATAGTGTGATATTCTGTTGAGAAAATGTGAAGTGAAATAAACAACATTAAACTAAAAAGTTGATATTAATAGAAAAATAAAAAATATTTATTTCAATTTGAAAGATATACCGTTATATTAGTTATTCAAGAAACTTGCGTATATATGTCCTAATGATATATATTGGTTATTCAGGTTGTTGTTTGAGTTATATTTAATCTATATTGACTAATTCTTTCCCGCACGACAGTGCAAACAACATCATAAGGTAGCATAATATTAGCCGTCTGATTTCTATATCTTATCATCTAAACTATGGTATAGCTATGGTAACAAAACACAGAAGTTAGCGATTTTTTTTTGGTTGAAACAAAATTTTACCTAACAAAATTTTATCTTTTGCACATATTTTTTTATCATATCAATTAATATCTCAAAACACTTTCCCTTTCTTACTCTGTATCAAAGATGTAAATTAATGAACAACGGTAAAAAATTAGTTTCGTTGCCATGCAATTAACCTCCTTCGTTCTTGAATCGCAGGTAACATAAACTTAGCTTAGTATGGGATTCCATATAGACAAAACAAAGAAGCTGAGATATATAATTGATCAAAAAGAAAAGGAAGCTGAGATATATTTAGAACAAATTTTACATCTTATTGTACGAATATGTGAGGCAATCAATTGGATATTAAGATAACTGAATTTTTCAACTCAATAGTAATGAAAATTACATCATCCTCTCATCCTAAGTCTGTACTTTTATGAATTGAAACCCAAACATACTAATAAATTTCCCCCTTCATCACAAAGGGTTTACAATTCGATTTAGGTTTAGATTGCTACTGGGTGCCCTCTTTTTTTTCTGATAATTTTTACTTTTGATAATATTTATTAATGTAATGTCCATATTTTTCTGATCCAACTTTCAATAGTATCGTTGACAGTGAAGGAACGTCGGGAATATGAAGAGGAAAAAGAAGAGAGATAAGCTAGGCTAGATAATGAATATAATTGTTATCACGAGTAATCTAATAAAATAAAATAAAATAATACATTTTAGATGATCCCACGATAGCTAACTCTGCTATCTTATAAAGAAGTTATAAGTGACAGTGTGGGATAGAACGACCCATCTATATTTTATATAATTATGTGGATTTGTGACGTTTTGGAACACGAGAAATAGGTATCTTACTGGTTCAGGGGGTGTTAATGGTGTTGTACTTTAAAAAAAAAAATGTTTTATCGAGATTAGTTGAGTGTGAATTCTAATTTGTACCTTGAGAATATTATAGTCGGTTGTGATCAAGAAAAGTATCCTCACGTGGTTTACGAGTAAAACATTTTACACTCACTATCAAATTTATGTTCTTCAAACTGTTGTTCATATTATGATAAGTAATATTATCGTTAAACCAGGAGTTATTCACTCTAAAGGTTTTTTAGTTGTGTTTTCATTCTTAGAAGTTACAAGAATGACAGGGAAGCATCGGTACCATTAGGAAATAAGTGACAAAGACCAGCATTAGGAAAATCAGACTTAAAATTCAAACTACTAATAGCTCTATGAAGTCAAACAAGAATAAGATCATTACCTAGTCACTTGTTATACCAAGTGAAATGATTTCCAATGTAAGGCGTGCATGCTATACAAACCAGAGTTTTGGAGTAGAAGGTTATTTTCCTCTAATTGGTTTTTTGTGAGGGGGGGGGGGGGGGGGGGGGG
>JAJJMB010014022.1:2977256-3080290 GCA_023531105.1 Papaver atlanticum | reverse complement strand
TCACAATAAAACAATAGTGGTTAAACCCCATGAACAAAATCGAGCAGTAAAAGAAAAATTAAACTCAAATCCAAAACCCTAACTTACCGAATGAAGAGCTGAACCACAACTAAAATTGTTGAGATATACCTAAAATCAACCAATAAAACAATAACTTTAGAACCCCCATGAAGAAAATCGACCAGTAAAAGAAAAACAGAAGAAAAAAATATGAAATTGAAAACCCTAACTCTACCTATACCTGATGATTTTGCAAAATAAACCTAACTGCTACACAATATAGAGATGTAAAAGGTTAAATCAAGTGAGGATTTGTAACAAAACGCTCAATTGGAGGTGGAATCTAGAGAGAGAGGAGGAGATATTTAGTGGTCTGATTTTTTTCTGCGAATAAACTCTGAAGATGAGAGAAGGGGGTGAAGAAGAAAATATATATTATCGGTAATAACGAGGTGGAAAGGGGGGAAACGAGTTAGAATTGCCGCCCAAAAAAAGTACCAGTGATTTAACTAAGGAGACCAGTCGCGGTGTAAGTTGTTGACTCGGTGGAAAAAACGTAAATAAAAATTCTAATTCAACGACCAACATTAGCGCTCCCGGTTCTGGTCCACAATTTTATTAAATCCTTGATTGCTTTGACCGGTCCACGACCCGTTGACCACTATTGAGGGTCACGGACATGGGTCATGAAAGACCCATTCTCCACTAGTGCAATACAACAACAGTGGCCAAAGGTTTGGATAGAGATGGACTCACAGGCGGTTATACAACTACACCAACAACTGAAAGTTAACCAACCTTGGTACCTACAGAGCATGCTTCGAGAAATCAATGAACTCCTACAACAAATACCCAGCACACATATATCGCACACCTACCGCGAAGCAAACCAAGCATCATATAAACTGGCTAACCAAGCAGTTAAACACCGAACAACCCACCACCAAACGACATCGACAAAAATCTGGATTCACTCACACCTCCCTTTTATCAGTAATAACAGCAACGGGGTAGCTCAGCTAGTCATCCCCGTTCCCCAAAGTTCCATGCGTTCTAGGAGGTCCCAGGTTCGAGCCCCCAATGACGTAATATTGCAGAAAATAACATGGAAGGTAGCTAGAGTTAGTTTGCCCCCTTGTGACACAATCTCAGCCCCCATCCGCTTCGGCTCCCTTGGCTAGGTTACCCATGAGGCTCGCTGGTAAGCTAGCACAACAACCTATTCAATTAGTGTAGTAGTATGTTGTTGAAGCTTAGCTTGTTAGGCTTCCAATTAGTTAATGTGATACTCTTAATCCAATAATAAAAAATAAAAATATATAATAAAAAAAAGCTACCAGACTATAGTATTTGCGTGTGTGGCAACATGGCCGGTGGATGGCCCCCAATAGCCTTTCGATGGCACACTGATTTTGTAATTTTTTTAGAAGACGACGAAAGTGAAAAGAAGCTTCTTTATCTTCCTTGTGGGTTTTCACACAAAACATCATCCCAAGAGAATCTATTAAAGCCAAAGTCGCCCATAGCTAAAATTCTATAACCCCCCTCACTCACTCCCATAATTACACAATTCCCTTTCCACTCTCCTTTTTATTTTCTATTCCATCTTTATTCTCTAAACAATCTAAGCTGAAATAAACATGCAAATGTAAAATACTGAAATGAAATGAAAAGAAAATAAACATCCACCTCTAGCTCATACTGATCATACAGAGGAAATAACTAACTCCATTGATTCTAAAGTTAGTCAAGTATAATTGGTACAATATGTTTGTTTATAGAATGATTTAAGCCCCACTCCATTCCAAAGTTACCTTTGATAGTGTTTTAATTTGGACTTTAAACTAATTTTCAAATGGTGCCGAAGGGATTGAACCATTAGACGTATGTCTTAAAGCTAATCCAGCATTTATCAAAACATCGTCTAAGATAGACCAAGGCCAAGGGCAGTGTCGTGGTACATTGAAAACACAAGGTTTAATTGTTTTGTGCTCATCTGAACAGAGTACTATTTAGTTGATTTTCGTACTCTCTCTCTCTCTCTCTCTCTCACACACACAATACCTCCTCCATTTTGATCATTTGTGTGTGTGATAGTACTATAAATGGCACTAATAGCTCTACCACCCGGTTTTCGCTTCCATCCGACAGATGAAGAACTTGTCGTGTACTATCTCGATCGTAAGATCAACAATCAAACAATCGAACTCGAAATAATTCCCGAAGTCGATCTCTACAAATGTGAACCTTGGGACTTACCTGGTACTAATGTTGATCATTTAATTACATATACATCGATCTGTTGCGAAGAACTACTTATATTTATAATCATATTTTTTATGTCACTGTTGCTATATGAATGTACAGATAAGTCTTACTTGCCAAGCAAAGATATGGAATGGTACTTCTTTAGCCCAAGAGATAGAAAATATCCAAATGGATCAAGAACTAATAGAGCGACTCGAGCTGGTTACTGGAAAGCGACAGGAAAGGATCGAACAATAAACTCTCACAAGCGTGCTGTCGGAATGAAGAAGACGTTGGTATATTATAGAGGTCGTGCTCCTCACGGAATTCGTACGAATTGGGTCATGCATGAATATCGGTTGGTCGACTCCATTTTCGATGATACTGAAGCTAATGCATCTTTGAAGGTAGATTATGCATATGCCTTGCTTTATTGGGTAATATTATGAACTAACAATTTTATATATATATGCCTAGCTTAAAGAGCTGGGTATTTCAAAAAAAAAAAACATCTTAACCTATGGCCTTTATAATCAATTAAGAAGATTATCCTTTTCTTCTTAGAAACATGTCCATTAATTGTCTAAGTTTGAGGCCATAATCATGGTTGCAGTAGAAGGCAGCTCTTTTTGGGGAGAGCTAGCGTATTCCCTGCCGGATCTGTTACATGAAGTGATCTTACGGAACCTAGGACTACACATCTTTCAACTTCTGCTACTAGATTGATTTCAGCAGTACACCTTTTATATCCATAAGTAACCTGTGCAAGGCGGGATTGAGTCCAATGCAGGGCAAGATATGCATTTTAGTTATAACTAGAATTGTGAAACATAGCGACCGGCTTATCTTCAGTGGACTAAGTTTTTATGGTTGTGCAGGATGCGTACGCCTTATGTCGTGTACTGAAGAAAACTACTCATTTGCCTAAAGCAAGAGAAGGAGATGATGACCGAGGTGGGTTTTGTTCACAACATGATCCAGTTTGGACCTCCGATAACAAAATTAATGCAAGCAGTACTCGTGGTCACGATCATGTTTTGAGCCGTACAAATCAAATAGCGGCAACACAACAAGATAACTTAAATGAGCAAGAATATTCAACGTCTGAGATCACACAAGGAACACCTATAAATGGTAGCAGAATAGATGATCAGACTAGTATGCCATCCAACAATAATGACGAAGCAAATAGCCCTGGTATCTCGTCCACGGAGTTCTCATATAAGCCTACTATTCATGAGGTACGCAAAACTCCGCTAGACATTTCTACTATCTATCAATTAAAGGCATCAAAATGACTTGGTCCCAAGATACTTAGAAATGATTTTCTTTCCTGATAAGTTAAAGTTAAACCTTCGATAGCACTTCGAAAGTTGTTAGTGCAAGTTAAATGTATATATATATACTCCTTGATTTATTTAGGCCATAATATAAACAAAAGAAAAGACATCTACCTAGATTTCAGGACATAAAGGTATACAAAGTTGATGAATACTAGTATACTACTGCTCTTCTGCGTCTTTTAATGCTCAAGTCCTTCTTCTTCTTCTCCTTCAAAAAAGAACTGTTGACTGAATCTATATCTTCATACATCATTTTGGCCTTTATTTTGGTCCCAATTAATCATGAAACCCTAGATCTAAAGGGAAGTACGTAGGGACTAGCTAGGGAGAGACAGAAACAACTTATTCAGTGGATTTCTTCAATCCCTAGGGACTTTCACATGATGATGATGATGGCTTCTTCAGTTTCCTCTAAATTAATCACTTTTTCTTTTATACCATGCATTTTGATTTATAGGTATAAAGTGAAATTTTCTCAAAGTTTACGGCCGGAAGTCATTAGTAACTGTTGAAATGTTGAACTGTAAATGCAGGATACTTCGGCAATGCCAAACGTTTCAAGGGTACAACAACAACTTTCATATCCACCCTTGGCATTAGAAGATTTCCCATTTATGGATACAGTAACAGAAACTAACAACAAATTATCATCATCAACAACGTCTCAAGGGATAGAAGAGTATATATTGTGCGATAAGCATAGGAACAATTATTTTGCGGAATCAAATTTGCTAGATGAGATTTTCTTCGGATCATTACCATCTTACTAGATTAATTCTTCTATCACGATGATTATTAATAGAAGATTGATAAACAAATAGTTTATTTGATCAGCATTTATTTGGTCGCTCATCTGATTTTGTCAACCGGCTAGACGAAGAAAATTGTGGGTGAAATTGAAGATTCTCTTGTATACGACAATTATTTAGCGGGATGTTTTGATTTTGGGTCATAAAAGTGGCTAGTTTGGGGCTAGTGTGATTATTTGGCACCTGTTACTAAAAGACAAAAAAAAAAATCATTAACAAGTAATTTCTAGAAACCCCTTATCTATTTATTTTTTGTGAATGCCTAATATGTCTTTGTTTATTAGTGATGATTAATTATTTTATTTTTTTGATAAGATAATAAATTTCATTCCAAGAGAAAGATTACATGTTGAGGAGAAAGTCAGACTTATCACCTAACCATTCACCCATTATATTGTTTCTTCTATAATGCTTGGCTGCCTTATCAGCCAAAGATGTAAAAATTCGATTAACATAATCTAATGTTGAAAAAGAGAAATTATTCAAAAGAAATTGACAATCGTCTACAATAGTTTGACTAAACCAACACAGTTGGTTGTTACTATTATTCACATAATTGATGCATTCTTTGCATCACTGCGAATGCCTTTGTCTTTCATCCAGTTGATTCCTTCTAGTATGGCAATGCACTCTGCTTCTTCTGTTGTTTTTGCTACTCCTTTGATAAGTTTGCATCCTTCGAAGGTCCCTGTCAAATCAGTTAAAACAAGTCCAGATCATGTTTCATTAGTATCTTTGTCAAAGCTTGCATCACAGTAAAGTATATGACATGTATCAGGCAGGCCATGGTTGTCTGGAATCTGGATAGGTGTAGTTGTTCTAACTGGAAAAGAGTTTTGTGCAGACATACATTCATCTATTCTGCTATCAATTTCATTGCATGGTTGGCTGTATTTATCGGCATGAAATTTATTAGTGATGATTAATTAAGTTAGCACTCCCTCTGTCTTTTTTTATTTGTCCAATATTCTATTTTGGTATGTATTTTTTTATCTGTCCCCTTTGTTTATAGACATATTTTTCCCTTAAACTGTCAAATATACCCTTTATTTTTTATAATTATAAAATAATTTTTAATATAAACTCAAACCAAAATCTTAAATAGTATCACCATATATAAAGAATCAAAATTTGTTCAATATCTTTCATATTGATCGTCATTTCCTTTTTAAATAAAAATATTTATGGACAGTTATAAAATTCATAATAAAGCTTCTACCTATTCATATGGATTCTATAATAAAACTAAAATATCTTGGTTTTTATTTTCTTAAAGCATTTCCTAAAATAATAATATTACCCAATTTATATTATTATTTTAGGAAATACCTTTTTTCTCGTTTTAGGGTTTATATTTTCTTTAGGGTTTTTGGTTTTATGGCTGTGAAGAAGACATGCCTATATCAACCAGAACTTCAGCTCGTAACCCGTTGCTGCCTCCTTCTCCTTCTTCTCCTGCTGGTTTTCTGAATGAAGAATCTTCTTCTTCCATTGCAGAGGAAGCTGCAAATGATAGATTTTTTCATTGTCCTATGAAGTGCCTTGATGGTTGCCAGGATGGGGTGAATGGCAGGGGGTATGCAAAGGGTTCTCTTTTACGGCACTTACATGACAGACATTTCTCTACGGTGGAAAAACATAACAGAGTTAGAGATTTGATTTCTAATGATCTAAACACATATCGCAATTGGGAGAGGGTTCTGTTTCATCTCCGTATGTGGTTGTGCTGTCATTGCTTACATCTCCATGCATGGAAGATGCCTTGTAAAGGTCGAGATGGAGCTGTTCATGGTGATATAATTGCAGGCTCTCTCAACGGTTCATCTGCGTATTTTCTAATTCATGGGGTGGCAAAGCCAGCTGAGGATACATAAGTAAGGGTTGGTAATGTTTCTGTCGAGAGTACAAGGGAGTCGGAGCTTGCTTCATTGTCCTCGGAACTGCTGAATGCAGCTTATCAGAAACAGATTACTACTGTCACTTGTATACCACATCAATGCAGATTAAATTTTTCGAGAGCCTTGAAAGCTTGCCTCGATAAAGTGTTAGTAAGTCCTTCTAACATGTCTGCATGGATTCAGCTCATTCTTTTCCCAATTTGTACCCTGTCCTTGTACAAACAAAAATGCACAGCTGATGAGAGATCCGGCAACATAAAACGTTTCCAAGTCGCGGCCATTAATCATGCTCTTTCAGTTTGTAAAGAAGCTAATGGTTGTTACACGTTGATTAATAATCTGTTGAAACTTCCCAGCCATATAGGTAGCAAGAAAGGTGATAAACAAGCTGTTCAAAAGAAGCAAGAAGCTGCTAACATAATTGCTTGCCATAAAAAAAAATGAGTTGCGGACATTTTACAGAGGCTATTCGGGTTTTATCTTCGAACGGTGTTTCTCCCCGCAATGAGAGTACATACTCAGAACTGCATCTGAAACATTCATGCTCCCCTCCACCTTCCATCCCATGTGATTTTGTCAATGTTGATCCCATTATTATGGACTCCCGTGTAGTGCGTAGTGCCATCAAGAGTTTCCCAAAAGGTACCTCTTGTGGCCGGGATGGATTACGAGCACAACACTTATGCGATGTGATGAGTGGGGCAGCAACGGCAGTTGCGGATGATTTGCTTTTATCGATTACAGGTGTTGTCAACCTTTGGTTGGATGTTAAATGCCCAAATGGTTTAGGCGAGTTCATAGCTAGTGCACCCCTAACACCATTGCTTAAACCTGATGGTGGACTTAGGCCCATTGTTGTTGGTACTGTTTGGTGAAGACTTGTTTCTAAGGTGGCTGCTTTTTCAGTTGGCAAAGATATGGCTTCTTATTTGGGGGATTACCAATTTGGAGTGGGCATGCCAGTTGGAGGTGGGAGTATTTTACACGCTGTAAATGGGCTCCTAGAGTTGAAAGGTCATACGGACATGATGTCAATGCTTCTTATTGATTTCTCTAATGCTTTCAACATAGTGTGTCGGTCTCATCTCATCAAGGAAGTGCGCCTTCATTGTCCAGGTATTTCTCGATGGGTTGAATTTTGCTACACAAGGCCTGCTAGACTGTATTATGACCAATATATTTTGTTGCACTTGGTGTCCAGCAAGGCGACCCGCTCGGTCCCCTATTGTTTGCTCTGACACTTCATCCCCTTGTGAAGTCTATTGCTTCCCGTTTGTAAGCTTGATTTACACGCCTGGTACCTTGATGATGGTACAATTATCGGTGATACGCTCGAGGTGGCCAAGGATTTGAGCATAATACAAACTGAGGGGCCAAGTAGGGGTTTACATCTGAATATAAAGAAGACGGAGGTCTTTTGGCCTTCTATTGATCCTAGAAGCGTTGATGATGGTGTATTCCCTCTTGATATTGGTAGACCTACTAATGACGTTAAACTTTTGGGAGGTCCAGTGAGTCTGGATATGAGTTATATAAGCAATATGGTGTTGAGTAGGGTGAACAAGACTGTTCAACTAATGAATGCCATAAAAAAGCTCAAGGATCCTCAATGTGAGATGCTATTACTTCACAATTGCACTAGTGTGTCACGATCATATTTTACAATGCGCACTACCAATCCTGCAGCTCTTCAATAAGCCACTGATCTTTTTGATGACCATTTGCTTCATTATCTAAGACTTTTGGTCACTGGTGATGGAGCTGGTTTTGGGCCGTTGCAGCAGAGATTAGCTACCTTGCCGATCAAAGACGGTGGTTTAGGTATTTATACTATGGATGATACACGCACTTATTGTTATCTTGCTTCTCAGATCCAGACTGCCTCGGTGCAAAAGGTAATCCTTGGTAACTTATTCTCCCCAGACAAAGGTTCTGCTTATCAGTTGGCTCTTCAGAAATTTATCCAGGTATGTGGACTTCCTTCTGGCTTTCGTGCCGATGATACTGCCCCCCCTTCTATGCATTCCCTGGCAGTTACTTATTTCGATGCAGTGAAGAAGCAAATCCCCAACTAATTTTCTATGTCTACAAGAGATTCCATTTCGTGGCAATGTAACCGTGTCAAACATGCACAGGATTATCTTATGGCTGTACCCATTAGTGGGCTTAACCAATGTCTTGGCCCAAGGCAGTTCAGAGCTGTTCTTTGTTATCGCCTTGGTATTCCCTTATTTGTGGATAATGGTTCGTGCACAAGATGTAACAAACCTATGGATATTTTTGGTGATCATGCGCTATATTGTGCAAAGGATGTTGGAATCAAGTTTCGACATGACTTTGTTCGTGATGTAATTGCCGACATTTGTTACAAGGATGGTGTACCTGCTCGTAAGGAAGTTTCCCTTGGGTTTTTGTCTGATGATGACAAAGATTTGCGCCCTGCAGACATCCTTGTTTTAAATTGGGAGAATGGTAAAGATGTTTGTATGGATGTCACAGGTGTCTCACCTTTCACTGGAGAAGGTGTCCGTGCTTTCGTCCCTGGCGAAGCCATTTCCAATGATGTTTCACGTAAACGTACTAAGTACTTGGACAAATGTGTTTCACATGGTTATGGTTTAGGCGTTCTAGCTTTCTCTACTTTGGGAGAGCTTGGTGAGGATACCTTGTGTTTTTTCAAGCATTTGAAAAATTGTTTAGTTTGTAATGATGCTAGTAGTGGAGTAGGTAGTTTTATTTTTCGTAGATTGGGTGTTGCTATTCAAAAAGGTGTTGGCGCCCAGCTTGTTGCTAGGCTACCAACCAAGGTTTTGTACGAGTCTTGAACTCATTGTTATCTTTATCACTTAATTAAATATTTCCAAAAAAAAAAATAAAAAATTTTTTAATATATTAATTTTAATTTTAGTAATAATATAACATTAAATAGGGTTAGTCATGACTTTTCGTACGATTCCCTTAATATTTTGACTTTGTCAATTAGGACAGTTAATAAAAGACGGAGGGAGTATTAGTTAAATTAACTAGTGTTTGAGTTTGATTATAGTGCTAGGATTAGAGTAGAAACTCATTTTCTCTTCTAAGGTTTGGAGAAGAAGAAGAAGTAGAGGGAAAAAATAAAAAACTAGGGTTTGTGCTTTTCTTAGCAAAAATGAAACTTTATAGTCACGATGAAAACTCTAGTAGTGATGAAGAAGTGGGTGCATCAGATAATCTTGATTTCGATCCTACCAATTTGGATTATTTGTTGAATGATAAAGAGCAAGTCAACCAAAGCATGCTTGAGGAAATTAGGGTAGCACAAGTGTTAGAGCATATCTCGGTTGAACTCACCAAGCGTTGGTATGTCAAGTTTGGTTGTCATATTTTAGTATCAAAACACATCTAGAGTCGCTTGATTAAATACTAGAGTCAACTTCGTTTAGGTTAGACTAGAAAGTCTAGGAATGTTGAGACATATATATACAAGTATTACTCTGAAGACCTGAAGAATGAGAAGAAGTAACGAACTACAACGACGACATCATCCTTCTACTTGAGGTTAGTAATACTGACTTGAAATTGTTTCATTCCTAACCTATATTTCAAGTTGTGCATATTGAAAACATACTTGCGAAGCTGTATATACTGTACATATTGTATATAATACTCTAGTGATGAGACATGATCATAATAGTATGATCATAGTATTAAGGAATCAGACTACGAAGTATAACGCTTATCTTTTGAACTTCATAGACATGACATCGACATAATCTTGTATATAGTTTTATGATTTTGTGTATGGGTGTATGGTGAAGATTTTATCCTATGAAACAATGTTTTACATTTGTTTAAAGGAAGTACATTCATGAACATATTTCGTGAATCGAAAGGGAAATCAATAAGTTTATTGGTCCGGCTATTCATTGCATATTCTTTGCACTAGTGGAAAATAGAAGTTTCGCGACCGTCGAAGCAAGAGATACGAGTTAAATGACTTGCTTTGTAGGTCGGGGAAAGGGTCGCTTTTTGAGCGTCTTTTTCATCTATGACGTGGCTAGGCGGGTCGCTAAAAATCTTATATCAACGACTGGCTGAATGTATCTGTTTGCCTGACTGAATCTGACTAAATATCAAATGGAACTAAAATGAAAATTAAATCAAACTCAAATGAGAATTCAAATGACTCAAACTCAAATCAGATCAATTTTAATGATTACTCATAAATTGAAAATAAAATTTCCATTAATCATTCATTGCATTCTTTACACAATCTATGACTGAATTCAGTTTACACTTACATTCAAAATCATACAAAAAGAGGATTCAAATTTTGAATTCACACCAATATAAATCCTAATAAGTTCAAGGTTTCTTAAAGACAAGAGCAAGTAAGTTCAAATTAAGTGTCTTAAAGAAAGTGCAAAATGATAAACTGCCTGGTGTTGAACTAACCCCACACACTTGATACACATGCGGTAAAATGAACTAACCCAACACTTCGTAATGGTGCAACTGTGGTAAAAAAAGTTACACAAAAAAGGATTCAGTTGGCAGTTAAGTTGGAAAGTTACAGTAAAATGAAATCCTGAGTTCTAGATGTATGCAAGGGTCAAAAGACTACAAGTCCAACATGGAACAACAAGCACCAAAGATTAATTCTCCAAACCTTTTTTCAGAACTTCTTAAGCTCCATAAGTTCTGGTTGACCTCTACGGATAAGTTTTTTGTATAGTGAACTGACTGTAAACCTCACATTCTTCTCCATCTTCCATATCAACACATCTCTTCTTTCTTTATTTATCCTAACCTGCCTAATCTCCCCTTCTATATGTTTTTCAAAGTAACTGACCAGTTTTTGTTCATCCCAACTCCACTAGTTCTCTTTTCTTACCATCAGTTCCCCTATGAAAGTAATTTTATGGCATTGACCATTTGGTATTACTAGAGGCTCTTGTTGATGTGCATACCAAGTGTCTTCCCACACTTTAATTGATTTCTCATCTCCTACGATCCATTCAGTATTCACCTTAATTTTTCCCATCTCCTTCATCAGATTTTTCCACACCCAAGAATCTTTGTCAGAGCACTTATAGCTGCTACTCAACAAACTTGTCTCCGGGAAGTATTTGTTTTCATAGATAGAAGCCCACGTCCCTTTAGGTTCCTAAAACAATCTCCAACAAACTTTGTCTAACATTGCCGAGTTAAAAGTTCTAAGATTCACAAATCCCATTCCTCCCATACTCTTTAGCTTGCAAACCGAGGTCCAGGCCTTAATATACACCCTTTTTTTTCCCATTCCCATCCTTTCCCAAAAAGAAATCACGCTGCATCTTTTTTATGCTTTCAGTAACAACAACTGGAATTGGAAAACAATTCATCTGATACATTAGAACTGTCGAGGAAGACGCCTGGATCATAAATCATTTTACTGCACAGGACATGTTTTTTCCTTTCCACTCTTGAAGCTTACCACACACTCTATCTAAAATGAATTCGCACGACTTGAACTTAGAAGTATGAGTGAATAATGGCGACCCTAAATACTTGTTATTTAGAGATATTCTCTTAACACCTAGTGTGTTAATGACATCGTTTATAGTGTTTGGTGAGTGTTAGGACTGAAAAAATTCCTGAATTATCTAAATTGATTAGCTGACCAGATCCCGAGCTAAAATCATTGAGTACTTTCAGAATGTTAGCACTCTCGTCCTAAGCTGCAGTGCTGAAAACTAGTAAGTCGTCAGCAAACAGTAAGTGCGATATTGGGGGTGCATTTTGTGCCACCTTTATCCCATGAATAAGGTTCAATTCCTCATCCTTGGAAATCGCCCTGGATAACAACTCTATCAATGTAATTCCATCTCTCCTTTATGAGGTTCTTGCAGTCTTGTTCCTTCAGCCAAGTACCCATTACCCTGAAAGGTTTATTTCCTCTATTTTGAAATTATCTTGAGTTGAGCATGATTTGTATATGATCTGAACCCACCCCCATAAAATGAGTGACAGTCGCATTACTATTTCTTTCCCACCAATCTCCATTATGCAACACTCTATCAATCCTAGATTCAATGAGTGCTTCATCCTTCCTTATATTACTCCAGGTATAAGGATACCCAACAAAACCTAGGTCATTCATATCAACCATGTCTAAGACATAATTAATCTTTTTTGCTTCTGATTTGTTAAAGTCACTTATCCCTTTTTTGTCATGTTCCTTTAAAGTGAGGTTGAGATCTCCTATGACTAGATATTCTTGGTTCATGCTACTGCTCACACTAGTGGAAAATAACAGTTTCGCGACCGTCAAAGCAAGTCATAGATACGAGTTTAATGACTTGCTTTGGCGGTCGGGAAAGGGTCTCTGTCTGAGCGTCTTTTCATCTATGACGTGGCTGTGCGGGTCGTTGAAAATCTTATAACAATGACCGACTTTAACGGTCAATATATTCTGACTGACACCAATCAGTCGTAGATATAAATTTGAACATAAGAAAAATAAATTCAGATGGGCTGACTAAATCTGTCTGGCTTGACTGAATGTTTCTAGTCTGACTGAATCTCAAATGAGAACCAAATTAAACTCAAATGAGAATTCAAATGATAACCAAATCAAATCAAATCAAACTTGCACCCATAAGTTCAAATAATTTTTCATTTAACAGTCATTGATTCATTAGGTTCAAATTACATGGAAAAAGGATTTAAATCCTTCATACTAACAATAAGTCTAAGTCCTAACTAACAATAAGTTGCAAGACAAGTGCAGTTAACCAGCAAAATGATTTGCTCCCTTCCCTTATGCTGTGGAAACCATGTCAATTGCATAAACTTCATTCTCCTGAAAGTATGCATCATCAACTCGGGTTTCAGGAACATTGAATACAACCTTGTTTCCATCAATCACAAACTGCTTGAGTTGATGGCTGAGCACACCTTCAAGTATAACCCAACCCTGAGCATGGTGGAGGATTCCAGCAGGACTTGTTTGCAAGATTTGAGATGAAACTAATCATAATAGTGAACTGAGAATGGAGAAATGGTTGCACGGTTAACATGAGGAAAAAATTGAGATGTTAATGCAGTAGTATTACCTCCCTGCTTGTCCCGAAGGTAGTAATAATCTACAGCCATCCAGCTACAATACCTTTGAACCTAATTGAAAACTTGTTCATTCACAGTATTTCTCCCTGTCACCAACTCTCAGGGGACTCCTCCTTCCAGCTAAAATGTACTGCCATCCACTCTAAGGGGACTCCTCCTTCCAGCTAAAATGTACTACCTGTAGAAGGCAACAAATTTGTAAATAACATCTTGAACAAAAATATCACTTTAAATGTGCATTACTGAAACTAGATGAAACATGTGGTCCCCAAAGACAACTAAGAAAAGAGGCAAAAAAGAATGATACTGCAACTTTATTTAGTGATAAAAAACAACAATATTGAAATTTGAAACCGAAAACAAAAATAGTGTAGCACACAAGTTAATCAAAATATCTTGTTTCATTGCCTGCGCTACAGAAACAGGTTAACATACTGCATAGAAAGAATAAGGACGAGTGTACCCGTCTTTTCTCTGCTTAACAGGCTGTCTTGCCTATGAATTCAGCTTTCTTCGTTGAAGCCTCCTCAAAAACCACAGATCTACATGTTTGTCTCTATACTTGCTTCAAATCTAAACTACCTGAGGAAAAAAAATATGATAATGAGTCAGTATATATGTCCATGTCATAAACACACAAGGAACTACTTAGGAAAAAATTGAATCAAACCAACTAACTTAATTACTAGTCTTTGCACCTGCAATTTTGAGTACTTTATATTTTATCACTTACAAGTCTGCACTTCACAAAAAAGAGTTCATTAATCAACAACCATATGTCTAGTGCTAGAACCAATATTTATGAACTCCTTACTACCAGTACCAGAAGCATCACAACAGGTGTTTAAACAATAAGCACCAGCAGGATCACAACCCACCATGCATCACCACCAATAAAACAGAGGAAAGCGTCACCAAGAAATCTACAGAAAACCTACATTAGCAGATCGAGTGAAGCGAATTCAAAGACCAGTCCCAAGGTAATGTATTGTATACCCTATCAATGTAAATTAGCAAACATTATAAGGCTAAAACTTGATGGTCAACATAACTAATGCTAACTTTGAATACTGAAAATCCACCACTGCTTTCATGCCACCGAAAAGAATCCTATAAAAGATGGTTGACACCAATGGTGATATTAGGTTGTTTCTCACCTTCTCAATAATATCCTGCACGATTTGATGCAACTCTGTTAAACAAAATTCTATCAACCTAAAGTGGTGTAGAGAAGAATCACAAAGTTTAAAAGTTGTAACTGAAAGCATATTTTTATTGTTCATACTTTAGAGCAACAACTTACATAAGGAAGGTTGACAAACTTATAACGGACCTCAAATATCTTTTTTTACAAGTCCATAAATTTGTTGTTAAAGGGTAGAAGGAAAAAATCAGAAATTTTCAGAGAGATTACCATCATAAATCGCTTGCAGTTGCATCCCCAACCTTCTGATTTTCTTCCTCAAGCTGAATTTCGGCTTCCATGTTTTCTATCTATACTCTTCTGAACCTTCTCATTTCTTGCTATCAAAATGATATCAAACGATATACTATCTTGCATTGTCCGGATCTCAATTCCAATGGCAGCAACAGGCTAAAAATCAGGTTTCATCTAAACTACCTGAAACAGAAACAACAAAAACCCATTAAGGCATTGAATCTTATTCCCACCATGCTATCAACACATACATCATATCAAATTATCAATACTAAACCAGAATCATGAAAAACCTTAAACCCGTAAAACTTTTTTAGACAAAAATAAAATAAAATCAGTACCTAAAATTGAAAAACCTAAATATCAACATAGCCAGCATCTCACCAAAGAAACTTACATTGAAATTTTATTAAAAACTATCAAATAACAAGGCTTAAAAACACTTGAAATAAGCTGATTTGAAGAAGGCCTAAGAATGATAATTGATATCCATACAAAATGAATAACTTTTACAACAAATAAAAGTGGAGAATTTATACCTGAAGATGTTAGGGAAATCCATCAGAGACTGATAATTGGTCTTCCAATTAATAACTCCTACAATAGAAATCTAAATAGATTTAAACCGTTAACAAACAAAATTAACTAGAACAAAGATAGAAAAGGGGGAACCTTACTCTTCAAAGCCTAACTTTAGTTACCCAAGTTGCATCAAACGAAACCCTAACAAAAAAACAAAAAAAACAATTAACAACTCAAATAATAAAGATCAAAAGGAAAATGATCGAATAAGAACGGTTCAGACTTAGATTGAAGAAAATGGTTTTAAATAGATAAAAATAATGATACGAATGGATCCGGAAAGATGAGAAGATAATGGTTTTTCATGGAAGTGGTGTGTTTTGTTTCGTGAAAATCTTGTTGGTTTTGTAAGATAACATACAGATCTGGGCGGATGAAGGAGAAAATGATTTTTTTAAGAGGCTCTCGGCTGAGAAAGAGATACGAGAGAATACAGACGAGGGGATGGAAGAGGTAGAAACAGATAAGGAATGAAAAGAGATTTTTGTGAGGTGATAAAAACAAAGAGATTGGGTTTTCTTAATCCATCCGTTCAGTTTAGTTTACTAAATCGTGACCATAAAAAGTGTGGGACCCAGAAAATCTAATCATAAGAAAATCCCTGATTGTCCGTAGCAGAATGGGTCGTTATGTGAAGTATAAAATTTTAAATAAAACTAGTTATACAAGGACCGTTTTTAACGCTTTTCTAAATGTATGAGCGTCTTGACCGGTCTACGGTCTATGACCGCCATTAAGGGTCACGGATGTGAGTCATAAAAGACCCATTTTCCACTAGTGTCATCTGTGCCATAAAGTTCCGAAACTTGTATTTTTCGTTCCATTCCGACGGTCCATACACACAAGAAAGTGTGCTTTCCTTCCCACTCACCGTATCTCTAATCTGATAGTTTATAAGGCTTTTGGAGAACATCCCACCTTTAGATCAGCGCCTATTTTCCATGCCACCACAAGGCCCCAAGCAGTACCAATATGGTCGACAATAAAACAGTTTTTGTACCCAAAATTTATGATTATTGGTGTTGATGGAGGATTTTTTACAAAGGCTAAAATTTAAAATCATAGTTTTGCATATTTCTGACCTAGCTTTAGACGAGTATGTGAAATTCATATTATATAATTTAGGCATGAAAGCTCATGCCACGATAAGCTATGATTGAGTGTATAGCCTCTCGCATATGCAATCATTAAAGCCTCTCAGCTGAGCTTTTAATATTTGACATATTTTATCAATACTGAACAATTCCAGTATTCACTTCTGTATAGAATTGAGAATGATTGGACGACTCATGGATGGGTTAACCACTAGTATAGAACAATAACGTCTTCAGGATGTCACAAATGTTCCCTGACTATGCAGAATAAATATTTAGAACGAGTATGATGCTTCTACTATCTCATACCTCGTCTCTCGAATAAACAAAATGCTCATAGATAGATTTTCTGCTAGTATAGAGCCATTAATTAATTTATTCTGGTGCAATATTCATCAATTGAATTCCTTGAAAATATATATTCTTCTCATAATATCTCATTACTTCAATTCACGGCTTTTTTCAGCTGAATCCATGGATTAGTAATAGATATTCACTTTCGGGCATATGGGCCACCACCGAGTAATCCCCGAGAAAACGGTGCGAGTGTACTTATCAATAATGCATGAACGAACACCCAAAAATATGGACGAACGAGAAAATATGAAGAGCTACGCAAATTTGGAAAAAAATAAATAAAAAATAAGGACGAGGCGTCATGGGACCGGGCCCACCGGCCGTCCGGCCATGCCACGACCGTGGCCGGTCCCATTCCTCTCCAATTCCTTATTTTATTTTTATTCCCCCCATCTCTTGAAACTCCCTCATTCATGCAAACTCTTAGTTTCCATATTTCTCCACATATTGCTCAATTCTTCAAAAAAGCCTAATCCCACGACTATTAAGTCTTTTTTACCAATAATATTAAAATAACATTATTTTAAATATTGGACGTGCGAGCGAAAACCTTAATTGCTCATTCAAGCAAAAATTAAGAATTTCAGTCAAGATCAAACTCTTCTGAAAATCCAAAATATTGCACAAATGTCCAACAAAACACCTAAAACTTTCAGGACGCGCGAGGGACATGGTGGCCCGTGCACCACCATGACCGGACCTGGACGATCCCTGTCCATCATGGATGGCCGGTCCCACATCTCTCCATTATCATTTAAATAATAATTCATAAGTCTCCAATAATGAATCCTTGTTCATGGATGTTTTTCCGCACGCTCTGACGTCCGTCCACCACCAAATCGTCCCTTATTCCCATTGGTTGATCGATATTCCTTTACCCATATTGGACAACCTTCCATCTTCAGTATTCAGGGTTCTCCAAAATTAGGGTTCTGAATTTATGATAATTCGATAAACGTCGATAACTTTTATATTGATCCAGCAATCAATATTTTTAATCAATGTTCGGTCCTGCTACCAAAAAATTTAATTGCTCGTCTAAGAGTACCATCATTGGATGGTCATCACTTGGCCGATCATCCAATATTTCATTGGACGTTCGATCGTCTAATATTCACTAATATCTTAATCCCTACTTTGTCATTCTGTTAGAGCATAGCTCGGTTGAACTCACCAAGCGTTGGTATGCCAAGTTTATTTTTCATATTTTAGTATCAAAACTCATCTAGAGCCGCTTATTAAATACTAGAGTCAACTTCGTTTAGGTTAGACTAGAAAGTCTAGGAATGTTGAGACGTACCAGTATTACTCCGAATACCTGAAGAATGAGAAGAAGTAACGGCTGCAACGAGGACATCATCATTCCACTTGAGGTTAGTAATACTGACTTGAATTGTTTCAATTCCTAATGTATCTTTCAAGTCATATTATATTGAAAACATAACATGCGAAGTTGTATATATATCTTTTATATATATAATACTCTAGTGATTATACTTGGTCATATCATTATGATCAAAGTGTTAAGGAATCTATTATTACGAAGTATAAACACTTTTCTTTTGGAAATTCGTAAGTACGACATCTACATAATCTTTGTATTTAGTTACTTTATTATGTGTAAGCTATAGGTGTTGATTTCATCATAGGAAACAATGTTTCATAACATTTGTTTAAAGGAAGTACATTTACAAACTTGTTTCGTAATCGAAAGGAAACATGATTGGTCCCGTTCTTTATTGAATATCTTTTGGATAACCAATACAAGATCACAACGTAGAACCTATCTTAACTTATGTCGATTATTGTAGTTTAACCGGTCATAGCCTAAAGGATGTAGCAAGTTGTAATCGGTCACAAGCTACTATGTGGATCAAGGTGTATCCGGTCACAAGCTACATTGGGAAGTTAGTTGTTATCAGTCACAAGCTACCTCTGGAATCAAGGTGTAACTGATCACAAGCTAACTCTGGAAGTAAGGTGAAACCGATCCCATACCGAAATATTGAAAAGCATTTAATTATGATTTTCATCACATATGTTTTAACTACCGGCAATTAAAGCATATCCTCTGGAAAATATTATTAGTTAATGTTCTGCACTAATAATAGAAATTTTCTATGAGAGTTTTCGGAAATATGGTTTGGCCTTTAAGTGGAAATAGGAAAACCAAAATTAGGTATTTTAATGTAAATATCTTGAGAATCTTTTCGGTTTTGGAATTTCTTTGTTGTCCAAACAACTTTGATCTATAAATACTTGAGTTTGCATTTCTTGCAAACTATCCGAAGAGCCAGGAAAACTTCATTCTTGTTGTTTCTGGTGGAGCCATCTATCCGGAAAGGAAAGTACCCTAATTATGCGAAATCTCTTACGACTGCTCGTTTAAAAACTTCTGTTGGATCAAGAAGCTCTACGAGTACCGTTGGTGGGAAACTAGATAATTGCATTGTTATTTTAGTTTTCGATTATTGATTTGATTGACTAACGGTTGTTGAAACTTTGATTGCACCTAGTTTGTTTATTCTTTAGAACCTTCTCTTCTGATATAAGGATCACTCACACTAGATCAAAGTATCGACGGGATCTTTAGAACCATTTTCGGATCTAAAGACATCTTGTGATAATCCATTGTTAACAGACTCCGTTCTGCGTGTGATTGATCACAAGAGGATTCAAGTTGTGTTGTGCAGGTTATTGAAGACAATAGAAGATTTGAAGACGAAGAAGAGCTTCTTATTAGTTTTTGTATCTTGTGGATTTAGTGCACAAACCTTGATCGGATGGGATCCAACTAGAATCATGTTTATCTTTGATAGACATGATTGTCTAGTTGTATAAGATCGACATCGCTTTATAGTTACTCTTTGATTTCTATATTGATTGATTGCGAATCGAAATGTTGGTTATTTCGGTAATTAAAGTTTAGGTTGATCTAACCATACAAAGGATTTTATCAGTTTAAACGAAAGAGCCTTTGTCAACAACTCACATACCTTTATATCAAAGATTAATTAGAGTGGTTACCAAACAGATTATTCCTTTGTTGTTTGGAATACGATCCAAAGGACTTGCTATTCACGTGCGTAACTCTAGAAGTATAAGGCGTAGGAATACTGAGGAAACTAAGTATCTAGGGGTAGTCTACTTGGTCTCAACCATACGAAGTTGGTATTAGATTTTGTATAGCGGCTTAATTCCGAGAGTATTCAAAACTGGACTAGGTCCCGGAGTTTTTCTGCATTTGCGGTTTCCTCGTTAACAAAATCTTGTTATGTCATTTACTTTATTTCCATATTATAATTAAGTAAATTACACACGTACGTTAAACCTAGTCACTTGATATTGATCCTATAGTGTTTCGGTTTAACACCATACCTATTATCAAGTGATCACTTTTTTGTCGTATTGTCTCGATTTCATATCCATAGACGATCACTTAAAGTGAATATCATATTTTTCGTATTGTCTCGACTTTGTACATAAACGATCACACTTGGTATCGGACTTATAGGCTGATATTAAAAGATTGTTTCACTTTCGACAATTCATGACATAGTAGATCAGGAATGAGAACTCTACATAACTCATAACCCAACAAACATCTGATTTCTTTTTAAATGCTCGACATATCAGAATAGGTCCATGATCGAGCAATCTTATTAGACGCGCGTCGATCCAAATTATCAGAACATCATTATTTCCTCAACTAGTTAATTGATACATCACAATTATCAGACTCGACATCTGTGCATTTTTATGTCCTAGCAGACTTCTTATGCTCAATCTATGAGTCTCAGAGCATACCACATTCGTCCATTATGCTCGACTTATCAAGTTTAAGACTCATGGTCTAGTCAACTCAATAATTGACCAATTAAATACATGTCTTCCTTGCAGACTCCATATTCAATAGGGTTTTGGTATGGCGGCCTACGGCACATGTGTACACCCACAATGAGAAATGTGAGTAAGTCGTGCAAGAAGTTGAAGGAGTTAGCAAAATAGTGGATGGACAATCAACCAATTCTCCCACGCACGTGGAACTTGATTAACCACGATTTCCCACTTCCCACTCTTCCACTCCTATGAAACCGTCACACTTACTGGAGATCAATATGTTTACTATTTCTGCAATATAAATAAATTTATCAATTCATGATTGAACAACATAACAGAACTCAAGTTATCAGAACTTAATCAGAATCATCGTATCTGAACTTATCTGAACTCGACAGTTCACAAAACTTGCAGAAGTCTCCAACATATCCACAATCCTTCAATACTCATTAATCTCACATAATTCTCAGCTTCCCTCCTACAGATCGACCCTCATCCCTCTTTGTGACCGAATTGACTCTAGAACGACCATTGTGTTGGTTTAGGCCGGAGTCTTATAGATTGATCTCTCAAACTCAAAGCACTGCCATGCAGTGCATCTGTTTTCTAAAGTTTTAGGAAATTTGCTCTATCGAGGAATCGCTCGTCTCTCTACTTTTCCTCAAAAACCAGCAAATCGTTTTCACCCATCAACAGATTGGTGACTACTGTGGAATTAGTCTCTCGGTTGCAATCCTAATTTGTCAAAGATGGTTGATCTTAGGTCAGGCTCAGTTACAAATCTTAACCCTAACCCAAACAATGCTAGCACTAAAAACAATTGTGGTACTCCAGTCAGTCTTCTCGTTTCCAAAAACGGCGATACTGTATACTACCCCTCAAATCAGCAATACTGGTATCCATGATGAAACCAACATAGGAAACAATCCTCTCTTTGGCCGAGCTCCTGAAGAAATCAGAAAAGATCCACCTATCACAGCTGATCTAATAAAGATTCAGGAAGTTCTCACCAAGAATAAGATGAAGATGGATGCAACACATGAAGAATTGTGCGCCTATCTCAATACTCTCACAGAGAAGTTACCTCCTGAACAAACTCAGCCACAACGTCAGACGGAAAAAGGAAAAGTCAAGGAAACATCCTCAAAAGCCGATCTATAAATCTCCCCAATCCACATTCCGGAAGATTTGGAGCGCTTTTTGGAGAATCATGTGAAAGACAAGACACCATATGTCCACCGTCACCGTCACAAACCTCCATATCCTTCTGTTATACAGAGAGTTCCTCTCCAAAAAGGTTATACTTCTCCAACATTCACGCTTTTTATGATGGAACATGCAATGCTCGAGAACATGTTTCTCGATTCTTGGAATCATTGGGCAAGCATGAGTACAACCATGTTGTCCGTCTGAAGGAGTTTTCAAAGTTTGTGACAGGCAGAGCATATACCTAGTAAAATAACATTGCACCATGAAGTATCGCCAGTTGAGGAGAAATGATTAATGTTTTTTTACAGAAAATACCTATTCGTTTCAGAACAAGTTACTCTCTTTGATCTGGGAAGGATGTTTCAGAGGAACAATGAACATCCCAACGACTATGTGAAAAAATTCAGAGTCCAAGCTTTGGATTTTCATGATCCAAATGTCTATGAGCGCCAACTTATAGATTTATGCATCAACGGAATGATCCCGGTCTACAGAGCCTTATTGGAAAATATCTGATTCTAGACTTTCTCAGATTTTCATGAAGCAGCCAAACGATCAGCAACTACTGCACCTACTTTTCTGAAGAGAGAAAATACTACAAAAGTCGAGGAGTCATGTGAAACTTTAGGTAGCAGACGCCTGGTCAACAAAAAATACAATCTCCAACCTTCAACGAACGTTGTTTCTGAAGGAAGTAAAAGGAAATCCAAGGCACAACAGCACAAGCATGCTTCTCTAATATCCCAGGCTCCTCCAAAAGCACAAAGGAAGGATAATCAAACCTGAAATGCACAAGCTCTAACCCAGCGTCAACAAACGGGGAATGACCAGACATAATCAAACTTCCCTCTTCCCATTGAAGAAGTAATCGAATTACTAGAAGTATGGATCAAAGATGTGCAATCAAGTTACCATATATCAGGAGAGAGCCAACTGAGGAAGAAATAGAGAATCCTAGATATTACCGCTTTCATAGATTCGTCAATCATCCGACAAATGACAACAATGTTTTGAAGCACATCTTCAAGGAAAAGGTCGAGTCAGGAGAGACTAATCTGGGTACTAAAGGGGTGCATAGGGATCCTCTCCCTGTCGGGACTTTTACTCTCTCTGAACAACCTGTCAAAGAAGCAGTTCAATCCTTGGTCGAACATATATGTGAATTACTCTATCTGTCAAAGGCATAAAGGAAAGACATGTTTACAGCATTGAATCACATCGTGTCAGAAAGACGTTTGTCCAATCCGAAAATACCTCCTGAGCCTCCAGCCACAAACACAAAGATATACGAATAGGGACTTCTTACCACAGTCAATCTCAAAGAAATTGAATTCAAGAGAGCATTGATCTATGTTGGTACTGATGTCAATGTTATTCCGTTGAAGACCCTCAGAGATGCAGGCATCACTCGACAAGATGCTACTCATGCTCCCATCTCAATCAGGGATCATGAAGGAACGCCCACGCATGCTTATGGATACATTACTCTTAAGATGAAAATAGGTTCAACCTGGACAGAAACCAAATTTTACATAATCGGGAAAGATCAAGGGTATGACATGATCCTCGGACGAACGTGGATCCACGCCGAAAAGATAGCTACTGACGAGGCACCTTTGGTTGCACATCTCTTCGATGTGGAAAGTTTCAATCCAGAAGATTTGATGGACACTTCATCATCAAGGCACTTGGACGAACTTCAAAATCTGATGGGGTTGATGCAAGAACCTGGAGAAGATGCATTGGCATTCCTAATGAGATTCCGGACTCAGGCAAGTCTCATTCCACCTATTTCTATGTCATCTATTCTCTCACATGCTCTACTAACATGGAGACTCAATTCTGTTAGTAACTCTGTTGTTGCAAGACGCTATGAATAGGTAGCTTCACCACAACAATATTTTACCAAGTGGTTGAATCTGGCACCTCTCTGAATCGAGCATCTCACCGAAACATTCATTGCTTAAATGATGTCTAAGCATAAAGAATATCTTGGGTATTCCCCCATAACCTTGCACGAGTTTCCACATGTGCCAAAAAATCGGAAAGCTTCGATGTCTGCACAAGCATGGAATCCCACTGTAAAAAGAATGCCGAATCAGCAGAAGATATTCAGGGAAAGAACAATCAAGCCTAACAAATTTCATGAAGGAGATTTAGTTCTCAAAGCAACTAAGCGCAATCTTCATTCTGCAAAGAACTTCAATTGCGAAGGACCAACATTTCGGCCAATTAGAAACAGATTTTACATGTTACAAAACAAGGTTGTAACAGGCAGGTTCTGTTTCAAAAGGTGGTGTGACAAATTTTTGTAACGGCCCCGTTAGCTGTTAGGAATTCTGTGTTGTAACAGACGGCGGCTGTTACTACGTGTCATTTTGAAACAGCCTGCCCCTGTAACGATTTTTTTTACAATGACGTCGTAACAGGGCTCAGCTGTTACTACGTGTCATTTTGAAACAGCTTGGAGCTGTTACTACAGGACAGGTTGAAACAGCTTAGAGCAGTTACGAATTTTTTAGTAACATCAAAAAAAAATTATTGCCTGTCAAATATTCCCTCTTTGACCTGGTCAACATTGACCATGGTCGGTACACGGAAATATGCCGGAATTCAAAATAACCTGCAAATCTTTCATTCCATCCATCCCATAGATTCAATCACACATTCAAAAATAACTTCCTTTATTAAGGATAACTTTTGTTCTTTCTACATTCGAATTGGTTCGGAACTTAAAAGATAAGTTATATTCTATTGCATAATTCCTAAATTTTATTCCTAGGGTATATGAGATAAAGAATAAACCAACAGAAACAGGACTCACATAATCAGTATTTGCCTTCACATTTGAAGCAGAATTGGTGAAGCTGAAGGAATCCAATGCCGCAGCAGCTATGCAGTAACTTCAATGCCCATTGCTCTTGCACGAGACATCTCTTCCTAGAACGAAGCATTATCAAACCATCATCACATTCCATCCATACCACAGATCCTTCATCAAACCTTCAAGTCACGAAGAGAAGTACAAATAATTAATGAAACATGTTCAGAAACAGCATGCCATGTCAAATAATTGATTATTTTTAGTAAGTAATTCAAAATTAAAAAAAAAAATTCTACTAAAACCAGCAAAAACCCTAATCCTAATACCAGAGTCTAACTGTTGTTCCCTGATGTTCAGTATCATGAAATTGCAAAGTTCAAACTTGCAGGAAACATATATTTAATACGCAAAAAGAACACAGAAAGGCCAATACCGATACATTTGACTTCGTGCATGAAAAGACCACAGAAATTTCATGGATTCTAGTATCATAAAAGCAAAAGGATGGCAACCTGTGGTTCTACATTCTAGATACACATCAGAAAACTATGTTAACAATCCAGACAAGATACTAAAGAGAGGATTTTGTTTTCAACTTAGCACAAACCTCATTAACCCTCCCCCAAATTCCACTTCGAATCTGAATTGGTGCACCTTTTAATATCTCCTGGTTCAAACTTGAGCAGTCCTCTCGTTAAGGATTTTTTGAGGATTTCCTTCCCGCTTGCTGTCCTTCATTATCTTTGAGTGGTGCTTAGGTTCAAGAACGACTGCCTTTGCTGCTATCCGAAACGCGTCCTGATTCAAATGCAAAACTTTCCACGAACGATGAGCAAATCCAGAATAGTTGAGCAACCCCTTCACATCGCATCCTTATATTAGAAGGGTGGCTTGTTACTAAAAAAAATCCATTCAAGTGACATGCTTGTGCATTCACCAAACTATCACAGATGGCAAATGCAATTGCAAAAAGAAACTAAAAATACCATTCGAAAGGGTGGAGATGGTACCACATTAAAAAAAATTAAGATTTTATTCTGATAGTTTCCCAGATGATTTCTAGGAAACGACGACAAGCGAACCAACTTAGATAAATGGTTGGTTCTTTAACTTAATAGTGAAATACTCTTTTTTGTTGCAATACAAATTAAACAAGTATAAAATTCAAGTGGAATGCACCAGACCTTATTTCTCTGCACAACAGCAATTCTGGTACGAGGAGGTGTGACAGGGCCCTGAAACATTGCAAGACAGTGCTCATCTTCGGGGTTGAACTCGAGATATTTATGCTGTCCATTGTTGATTTCCCTAGCATAAATAGGTTTTGTCTGGTAACGTCTCTAACCAGCTGACAAGGTGACTGGATCTCCTGACTTCAACAGTTTCATATGCCAACCAGTCTTAACATTGCTACCACAATCCTGTATGCATTGTAATATATATGCACCTACCTATGTACAAAAAAGTTTTTTTCGTAAGGAAAACATTTACGGAATGGTTAACGGATTCAATGAACAAAGATTAAGTCCATCCATGTCTTACTTTGGGCATATGAACAACTTTCGTGCCATCAATTGAAATTCCCTGAGTGTAACACATGAGAGAATTAAGCAAATTAGCAAAATTAGCTTGAAAAAAACATCTATAGGTACAGGGGGTGACAGAGGGTGACACAGAGAGAGATAGGGTTCAGATGCTTAACTGCCATGGGTAGTCCCCAATCTGCATAGTATCACCTAACATATATCACATTCCAACCATTACTTCGCTCGATGAGTTCTCAATTGTAATCGAACATCCGATCAAGCTCAGATTTGCTAGAATCACATCGCTTCATCATCTTGAACGGCCCAGAAAGTTGTTCAGAATTGACAAACTCTGGTGGAGAAATGACATGCGGTGAAGCAGACTCAGTTGAAAGCTTAACCAAATCAACACAAAGAAGCATGCACTTTCCATCGGAATTTGACTTGGTTATTATATTAACTTCTCGAGATTCAGGTTTATTCTGCTTCTCATTTAGAACAGACCAGTTGCTAAGGTTTAAGCCGGTGTTACCACGTATATCATATCATAAGTAGATGAAAGGGGGATGCAGTTGTTGAGTCCAAAATCTTTAGGCATTAAGCTGGATATACTGTGCAGCACAAGTCTGGAGAAAACAGAATGTTGAGGTGATTTCCAATTTCAAATTTCTTTGGTGCCTGACCCCATTCTAGGTTTGGAATAAGGGAAGGTGCTAGTGGTGGTTGGCATATAGTGCCCAACTCGATAGCGCTTATAGCACTTTCTTGACATTGCAAGACCCCTGAGTGTCCCTTTTGTGGTGGTGGTTGATCGAATGTAATCTTTGAAGAACCTGAAAAGTTCAATCACTCCAGATAGATCAATCACATGGCAGAAATATCACAACTCAAACAAATAACTAAAACTCTTGGATTTTTCCTGAGCGATTAAAATATCAAAATTCACATGCTGTAATAACCTTAGAAGCAAGCACTTTCAGGTAACATTAGAAAAAAAATTCCTAATACTGTTCGAAAATGCAAGCGACCATAAGAAATGATATAATTTCCGAAAAAACTTTGAAAGGGAAAGATTTCCTCACTAAAAATAACATCAGAAGACACATTCCTTGACAGCCTTAGAAACAGCACTTTCAGCTCTAATTAGAAAAGCACCTAAAACTATTTCGGGAATGCAAGCAATTCCAAAAACAGGTACTCCCTCCGTTCCGTTTTAGATGATGTTTTAGGGTTATTTTTTTGTTCCACAATACTTGAAGGTTTTCATATTTTTCCACAAAACTACCAATAACACCCTAACATTTTGTCTTGGAACTATAAGTTTATTTTTAAATGCACTAATAGCAATTAATATTTGAAGACTTTTCTTAAGGGTATGGATGGAAAATCTTTCTATCTCTCTTCATTTCTTAATCTGCGTGAAAACTTCAAAAACATCATCTAAAGTGGAACGGAGGGAGTATAATTTAATTAAAACTTAGAAGTTACTCAGGTATGATCTAAAACACACATTTGTATGCACCTTTGTTTTGGGCATTCTTCTCCCTCAAACTTCATTCTGAACCTCAGTCCAATGGAGTATTTGTTCTTAACTGACCTCATGTATTCATTGTACGGAATTAGGAACTCGGACGGACTCATCCTGTGAAAGATCAACAAATATCAGCTACAATGTGCAAGCAAGATAAAAATGTAGACTGCAGAATTTAATAATTCTTACCTAGGACGGTAGTATACACTAAACATGGTCCCAGTAGATATAGCATGAGATGAAGTGGCAAGTACACCAAGTTGCATGCTGCGACAAGATATAACAGATGAAGAAGTATTCTTTTGTGTCTCCATTGCACGGCGAACACCGACACGAAGTTCTCCATTTTCACCCCTGCGCACAAAAAGATCCCTTCAAAACCATTGAAACTTAATTTCTAAAGCAAGTCATTTTGAACAAGAAAATGCAGGTTACTTCTGGACAGCCTCATCGTAAATGTCTTCGTTAAGTAACGAAAAGAAAAGAGAACAAACCTAAGGAAGACAAAAGTATCTCCAGTAACAAGCTTCTTCGAGCTCACATAAGTACTCCAACCAGTGGTAAACAAATGCCGCTTCGGATGACCTGTAGCAATGAAACCCAAAAAAAAAAAAAAAGGTAGGATAATGTAACAAAACATAGTCTGATTTCATCGTGCCAGAAATATTTAGTAATGAGATACACTGACTCTGGATTCAAAGAAAATGCATAATCAAGGTAGAGTTCAGCTTACCACGATATAATGGCGAAAGTGCCACTCTACCCCATGCAAATCCTTAGCCACTAGTTCTTGCGACGACAGCTGTTGAGACATGTCCTGTGACAAAAAAAATAGATTACCTAACCCGCAAACCTTTAAGAAACCATCTGATTAGCTTCAAACCGGTACACAGAAATTATGTGATGCTAAATTTTCCTGAAGGGTAACGGGTTTAATACAACATATATACTTGGTATATTGTAACACTATGCAAAATCCAAGTTTTTATAAACTTAAATTACATGGAGGAAGGCATTCATCAGCATGCCGCTTTAGAACAGAAAAGCCACCATGGGTACTCGTATCAGAAGCGGTGAGAATCTTGCTAAAAGAATGTGAATGGCTCCCAATAGAAGATCTAAAAGTTTCCTCCTCAATACCAGACATCTTTTCCTGTGAGGATGCAAGGCATTAGCCACATGCACAATCCAAATAAAAACAACCACATAAGCAAATCGAATGAGTATCTGACCTTCGTCTCGGGAAGCAAAGTCACTTGCGCAAACACCTCATCGATTTCTAATTCAGCCTGCAATACCAAATTGAACAATAAGTATCCCCACCAAAGTTAAAATATCACAAAACTAAATGAAAATTAACTAGTCTGAACACATAACGTTGTTGTCTTTTAAGACTCATTGAGATTTATATACCTTTAACTTCACATATACAACCCGACAGAGAATTTGTGAAGGCAAATTGTGCTTTGGCAATTGTATATCAAATTCTTGATTGGTGTATGCTTCAACCTACAAACCCAAATCAAATGTAAATAATAAGAGTTAACATCACCTTTTGCACGTAATACAAACTAATTATCACTATTAACATCGATGTAACAGTAGACATGAACACAATTTCGACCATAACCTGTTCCAAGTGACCTTGAGGAAGGTAGAAAACATTGTCACCAACATGAGGAATGTTAACAAGAGGACCAGCACAAGCATGCCAGAGTTCAGTATATCGCTCATCCTTCTCATCTAAAAATTGAACACACAGACAGCAACCAACATTAAAACCCACATGACATTTGAATTAAGTATTACACATGATTTTAAAATCTAAAAATCCCCCGAAAATTCTTTTTAAATGGGTGGGTTTTTCTCAGAATCTTCAATAAACTTTACACACTTAAAAAAATCAAATGAATAAAATAGTAGTACATAATTATGCCCTTTTGTCCCCAAATAACAAACCCACAAACAACTTCATCAAAAAAAGAATACTAATACAAACAGAAAGAAAGAAAAGAGAAGGGAAGATTCATTACATTGGATGTTTGTATGTGACAAACCCTCATGTACAGGTCCAATCTTCAATTAATGAAATGCTTTGCCTAGGACAATTGAAGTCTACTTACTTCCATCTCCAGTTCTATTGATTGTTGTATGGTCTACTAACCAAATCTAATCAATGACTTGTAATCTCTACAAAGATTAAGTGAACTAGAATGGTAGGTTGTGTTGACAAAACAAAACTTTTTATAATCAACTATTCAATAGATTACAGATTATGTCAACTAGGACAATTGAAGTCTGCTAGTTGAGGAATGTTAAGCCGGCTTTTACTTCTTTAGACGAACCTACAGCTAATTCTATTTCTAAAAGGATCAAGCTTCTACCAGAACAGTTCATCTCCGGATGTCGAAAAATAATTTTGATCAAAAACAAATGTTCAAGAATGTATTACTTAGTCATGTTATCATTACAAGGTTCTATCGACCAATACCAACGTTCATAGTTTGTAAAAACGACCAAAACAAAAACAGCATCACAAATCAAAATGACACACCTTTATTCAGTAGAAGTTGGAACCCAGCATCAGCTTCTTCTTCCAAGAATCTCTCCACCTCCAGTTGTTCCTACTGAAATCAAAATCATGTCAAACTTCATAAACATAGAGACCCTATAAAAAAAATACCAAAAATCATCAGGTGAAATCGAAACCATAATCGAGAATCTCATATAAAATCGAAACCCTACACGAAAATCTCATTAACAGATCAACACCTTAACGAAACCCTAATCGAAAATAATATCTGAAAGAACAGATCGAAAGCTTTAAACGAACAGATCGAAACCCAAATCGAGATTACTTACGTCTTCAGCTTCAAATCGGAACTTCAAATTGAAACCCTCAAACTGAAACCCTAACAGATGAACTATCTTCTACAAGCAGCTTCAAATCGAAACCCTCAAACTGAAAACCTAACAGATAAACTAGCTTCTACACGCAGCTTCAAATCCAAACCCTCAAACTGAAACCCTAACAGAGAACTATCTTCTGCAAGAGATGAGGAAAGAGGAAAGAGACGAAGGGGATAAGTCGAGAGAAAAATGGAGGGGCTGAATGACCGAGTCATATGTGACCAAGGGGACTAATGGACTAAGCTCGTGTGTGACCAAGGGAGTAAATATCCTCAGGTAGAACTGGCTTGGGTGGAAAAATATGAAGGTGTGACCACCCACGCACACGGATGGCACGCGTGGAACCATATCCAGTTACGAATTCGAACAGCTATAGGACAGTTACGAAATCTGACAAGATTTGTAACAGCTTCAGGCTGTTACAACCCTTTTGTAACACCATTTTCCTGTTACGAATTCGTAACTGCCAGTAGGCTGTATTTGAGTTACTAATCTAAGAAAATGGTGTAGTGAATTTATAATTTCCAAGTCTGTTGTTTGTGGACTTTACAAGTTAGTTGATGTGGATGGCAATACAAACGTGACAATAATACAAGAGAATTAGCTCAAAGCATTTGACGCCTGAAAATTTGACGTTTGAGGTATTGGATGTTTGAAGCACAAACTCCTAAAACATCTGAAGTTTGTGTTTAGGATTTTCTTTCACCTGTATTTTTAATTCCTCCAAAACGTATGCAATACTTGCATTCAGTAATTGAATTCCTTTCAACAACTAATCAAAGTTCACTTACTTAAAGAAAATCTCTATCAAATCCAAAGGAAAATCCTCACAACTGTCAATCATCTACTTATCCAAAACCAACCAAAAAATCAAAACCAAATAAAAGATCACATATCTCAGAAGTTTATAGAGTTCAGAGGATCCAGAATCAGAACTAAAGGAAACCAGCAAAATAAGATTTATGCTCTTCAAAAAATGCCATCTTCAAGTCTTGCAGAGATGCCTTCTCCAACACCAGCTCTTCAGCTAGTCTATCGATCTTTTCCTCTTTCTCCATCATAGCATCATTGGAAAAATGCACACTTTTCTTATGTGTATCCTTGATGGCATTAATTCTTTAACGAAGCCACCCCACATTGAAACCAAGTCTCTTAGAAGCCTCCAAGTTGTTTTCCCAATCAAACAGTACATCTTTGGTAACAGTACTTCAAGCCCGTATATCATCTATGACATGCAAGATAGCTCCTACTTGCATTATCAAGAAATAAACACGTTAAGGATTCTTGGTGGTGGTGATATGGCCATACCTCTGCCATATTTTGTGATACAAGCTATCATATCTGGTGGAGACGCAAAATCCACCAACTAGTTCATGATACTGGAGTGGCTTACTGAATGGAGGATCAAAAATGACATCTTGATGCAGATCGGAAGCGTTTAAGATATAATAATTGTCGCAACGGGATGAAATATTAAAAAGTAACCGATAAAATTTGTTGAAATTAGGTTTTCTTCAAAGAGATATCTTAAAATCTACAGGTTTATCTAGACCTCGTTAAATCAATAAGAATAACGACTATATATATGGTTTATCTAGACCTCGTTAATTCTAAGAATAACGACTATAGATATATCTAGACCTCGTTAATTCACTACGAAAAACGACAATAGATATGATATTAGTATTCAGACCTCGGAGTAAACCCAACTATGAATAAAAATCAAAATCAATAAACTCAACAAGTTAGTGAAAATATAATAATTTTAATTAATCAAAAAAGTCTACTAATTTTCGTTTTTGGAGCTCCTTATATAGATAACTCCCCCTAAACAAACTCTAAACATAAGAAAAATATAAAAAAATTGTTTCACAAGGTATCTACTACCTTTAGGCAACTGTCCTAACTTATTAAAACTCTTAAAATAAACTTATAGACTATTCTAAAATTACCCTAATTAATAAATCCGAATTTTAATTAATTTTCTATTAAAAACATCATTAATAAAATACAAATAATAACAGGAAAACAATAGATTTAGTTTCCATAAATCTCCCTTCATCATTCTACCGGTGTTGGAGAAGATTCGTCCTCGAATCTTGTCGGTACCATGTTCTGTATGCATAACTCGTTGATAACAATATTCAAAAATATGAACTGATGCAGTGAAGAAAAAAAATTTATGTACCGTATGGAAGCATGACGTATGCTGGGAACCCAAAACGGATCTTCATAGGTTGATTCAACAAGTTCTGTCTTACTATGGTATTTATGAGAAACCATTTGCATATCACAATAGTCAACAACTAGTTTACTCTCGACCATAGTGTTAGAGAATATCTCGGTTGAACCCACCAAGCGTTGGTATGTCAAGTTTGGTTGTGGTATTTTAGTGAATCAAAACTCAATTAAAGAGTCGCTTGATTATTTACTAGAGACAACTTCGTATAGGTTAGGCTAGAAAGATTAGGATTATGAGACATACAAGTATTACTCGAAGACTTGAAGAATGTGAAGAAGTAACAAGCTACATCGATGACATCATCCTTCCTCTTGAGGTTAGTAATATTGTGACTTGAACTGTTTCATTCCTAACGTATCTTTCAAGTCGTGCTATATTGAAAATATAACTGCGAAGCTGTGAATGATTATACTCTAGTAGACATAGTGTTAAGGAATTAGAATACGAAGTATAACGCTTATCTTTTGAACTTCGTATATAAGACATCGACATAATCGTATGAATGTTATTGTGATTATGTATATGGGTAAAAGTGAAGATTTCATCCTAGGAAACAATGTTTACATTTGTTTAAAGGAAGTACATTCATGAACTTGTTTTATGAATCGCTAGGATTATTGGTATTGTTATTCATTGCATATCTTTGGATTACCAATATGTGTGAGTTAGTAGAACCGATCATAACTTGTTATGTATCTTGGTAAAACTAGTCACAATGCCTGACTTATGTATTGGTATGACTTTTATTAGTGCAACCGATACTAAGTAATCACCTAAGATGATATGATCGCTATTTGTAATTGGTGTGACCAATCCTAGTAATTGGTGTAACCGATCCTAGTAATTGGTGTGACCTATCACAAAAGAGTGTGTAATCGATCCTTGTAATTGGTGTAACCGGTCCTGGTAATTGGTGTAACCGATCCTAGTAACCGGTGTGACCGATCACAAGTAATATCATGAGAATATGGTAACCGGTCCTGGTAATTGATGTAACCAATCCTGGTAACTGATGTAACCGGTCCCAGTAACCATATTAAGGTAGAACCGATCCTTGTGTTTGGTAGAACCTATAAACCCATGATTAGTGTTTGATATTTAATCAATCACATAGTTCTTGGAAATCAGATGAACCAGTTCTAAACTTGTTTGGAAGTGTGGTATAATCGGTTCCAAGATTGTAAATATGAAAAAAGGATTTACAAAGAAATAAGATGTCGACATACTTTGAACATGTTCAGTAACTCTTATCTTTTATTGTTCAAAGATTTTCCTTAATAACTCAAGGAGATCCCAGACCGAAATAAGTTGAGAATCTTTTAATTAAGGTTGTTAATTTTTTATGCTTTTAATTACCAGCAATTAAAATGCATATCTATGGAAAATAAAAATTGGTAATGTGCATTTACTAATTGGAGATTTTCTAGTAGGATTTCGGTTAAATTTGGACAGAGCATTTCCAGGAATTATGAAAACCGATTTTGGAAATATTGCATATCTTAAGAATATTTCGGTTTTGGAAATTCCTTGGTGTCCAAACTTCCTTGGTCTATAAATACCCAAGTTTGCATTTCAAGTAAACTATCCTAAGAGCCAGCAAAACTACCTTATTGTGTTATTACTGGTGGAGCCGTCTATTCCGAGAGGAAAATACCCTAATTAGGCGAAATCTCTTACGACCGCTCGTTTAAAGACTTCTGTGGGATCAAGAAGCTCTACGAGTACTATTGGTGGGAAACTAGATAATTGCAGTATTATTAGTTTTCGATTTGATTTGATTGACTAATGGTTGTTGAACTTTGATTGCACCTAGTTTGTTTATTCTTGAGAATCTTCTCTTCTGATATAAGATTCACTCAAACTAGATCGAAGTATCGACGGGGATCTTTAGAACTTTTTGTAGATCTAAAGACGTCTTATGATAATCCATTGTTAACAGACTCCATTCTATGCGTGATTGATCACAAGAGATTCAAGTTGTGGTGTGCAGGTGTTTATTGAAGATTTAAGAAGATTTGAAGACAAAGAAGATTTCTTATTGGTTTCATAATCTTTGGTGTGCACAAAACTTGATCGGCTGGGATCCAACTATAATTGGTTTATCCTTGATAGATTTGATTGATTAGTTGCGTAGATCGGCATCAGTATTTAGTATCTTGGTAGATCCTATTATTTATTGCAAAATCTAAACTCTGGTACTTTGGTAGTTGTTGGATAGATAAATCTAAACCCGACAAAGGAGTTTATTGGATTAAACAGAAGAGCCTTTGTCTAACTCATATCACTTTGTTTGAAGAGAGTTGTTACCGAACAGATTTGTCGTTCCTTTACTGTTTAGAATACGAACCAAAAGAATTATTCCAGTGCGTGCACTTATTGAATGTCGGAAGAGCATGGATACTGAAGAAACTAGGTGAACTATAGGTTTAGTTGCTTGGTCTCAACTATACGAAGTTGGTTTGGTTTTGTATAGCGGCTTAATTCTGAGAGTATTCAATTCTGGACTATGTCCCGGGGTTTTTCTGCATTTGTTGTTTCCTCGTTAACAAAATCTTGCTGTGTCATTTACTCTCTTTTTTTATGTAATTATAATTGTTGTTATTATAATTTAAAGTAAATTACACAAACGTTAACTCAGTATTACTTAATAGTGATCCTATAGAGTTTGGTTAAGTCCGAACCTATTATCAAGTAATCACACTTTGATTATTGTATTGTTTCGATATTGTATCCATAGAAGATCACACAAAGTATGAATACCGATTCGTTGTATTGTCTCGACTAAGTCCATAGACAATCACTTTCAGTAAGAGGACTTATAGGTGGAAAAGTTTAAGATTGTGGTATATTTGGGTACCCTCGTCTTTTCAATTGGTATCAGAGCAAACACGAAAAGATCTAACAATCTGTGTTTGGTGCGATCCAACCTATAATAATTTAATCTGATGAATGATTCAGTTAACGTAAGAGCAAATTTTGACTACTTCAAAGACTCGTGGTGGAAGACACGAATGAAGTATGTAATACTCTTATTCCTAAATTTGTTAGGAATTGAGATTATGGTTGAGAATGTCTTGATTGATCTACGTAATCTCTCTGATATCATAGAATTGTATCCCATGGTATTATGTACTAACAAGCTTAGTAACAATGATACAATATTCTATGTGACATATTTTTTCTTGAAAATGCATGAGATTCCACATAAGATTTTTCTATATATGAACCATGAATAGTTTGTTATTGAAAAATCTGGGATCTCAAATATATCTGGGATTGATTACCCAAATATATATATAAACATTTTCAGACCAAAGACTGTCAATGTATCACTAAACAGGTCGCATTTTTGGAATCTTTGTAATATTACAAAGAATGATTTTTCAGTTAATTATTCTATTAATAGTGGATTACTTAATACACCCCACAACTGTTTTAATGAAGCAAGTGATCTTTCAAAATATTACTGGAAATATAATCCTAAAGATATTATTAAATATCGTGTCATGTTCAATTTCATATTTGTATACTCCATTGGAAATTTCTTGAGAGAAGTTCAAAAGTTATTATCAGGGCTTGGTAATAAAAAAGTAAACAAATTTTTGGACATGAATATACAATTAATCAGTAATACAGATCTAGTCCATGAAAAATCGGTTTTTCAAAAGAAATACCTAGAAGCAAAATCGGATTTGTTTCCCCACAAGTCAAGGTTTCCGATTTTGGAAGATTTTCCTAAAACTAGTTATTTCCGGAATTTGAAATATTCACTTCCTATAAAAGGAGATTATTTCGTGGTGTTTTTACTAACAGCCGTGGAAAGGTTGTCCGGAACAAAAACTAGGTTTTTTCATACTTCCTCGAATTCTGAAAGTATGGGAAAAAGGAAAGACAGATGAGAAATCGAATCTGATAATCTAATTGTGAATCCTTTTATTCCTGAAGGTGAAATCAAAAAAATCAAGAATCCTCACTTAATCAAAGACAAACATGATCTTACAGTGTTTGTGGACAGTACATGTTTCGAAAGATACCATATGAGTGTTTACGCTTTGCATCAATCTCTGGTATTTTCACCATTTTTTCTCCAAGGTTAGATTCCTGCCTGATTTATTTTTATCATTCTTTTTATTTTTACATTCTTTTCACTTGCTTGAGTGTCTGATGTTTAGTCTTCTTCTTTTTCCTGGCCTCATTAGAGATTTAGGTCAACAAGGGTTCAAACTTTTTGTTCCAAATGTTCTTCTTAGGATGTTGAACTCAATTACAAATGATCTTGCTTTTCTGTTATCGAGGTTTTCATAATCTCTTTCAGGAAAGATGGATAGTAATCATAGAGTTCTCTTCATCTCAGACTTTGTGATTCCTCAAGATAGATATCTAAAGACTGATCTTAGTTGATTTTTAGACGATTGTTCTTAAGAGTTAGTTAAGAATCTAGGATTTTCTTCGGGAGTCGTAAGTTCCGGATTTATGAGGTTTGCTACCTTGTCTATTGCAAATAGATTTCCGCACCTTGATCTTTGATCTAAACGGAATTCAAATAGTCTTATCTGTTAGAGGCAGATTGGTATCAAAAGTTTTCACTTTAGCTGAAGCAACTCTCGGGCTGTAAAGGACGTCAGCTAAGAGAATCAAGTGCATAGAACCTTTCGAGTTTCAAGAGACTTAAGGAGCGCGACTGTAAGTGAGTCACTTGGAGGGTGGATTCGGTCTCAACTACATTCCAGTCCGAAGTATGATAGTAGGCTAGTGTCTTTAGCGGTTTAATATAGTGTGGTGTTCAATCTGGACAAGGTCCCGAGGTTTTTCTGCTATTGTGGTTTCCTCGTTAACAAAATTTCTGGTGTCTTGTGTTTTTCCTTTTGCGCATTATATTGTTAATCTTTATAATTTGATTTACACAGGTTTGTACGTATTCAATCTAAGTAGATACGTCCTCTCAATTGTAATCGATTACGAGACTAGTTTCTTATAGAATTCGTATCTTGAAAGATAGATAACAAGTTTAATCACTTTGAAAGAATTCCGATTGAATTATTTGGATACAACTAGATTGATCTTGGATATTTATTTTTGAGATCGTCCAAGTACTCTGCTTAACAATCAGGTTCACGGACCTTGTGTCTATATACATACTGATTGAGTAGAGGTTGAGATATTAACTCTATATACATATTGACAAGAATCAGTTAAATTGGTATACTTTCAATTATATTAAGGTTTGTCTATACAGGTTGTCGAATAAAAAAGTTGGGTGTATTTGGTATCCCATGCGTTTTCATTATGTGAAATAAATATCCCAACTCTCCGATCTAGTGGTTCTACGCATCGGACGACGATGTTGCGATTGCTCATTTAAGTTGGTTATAGATTAAGGCTATTGTACACCAACTATCAAACATGGTCGGCTCAAGTGTTAAGCGATAGTATAGCAAGCACATCCTATTGTTGGTTTTATTAATGCACGTCTACATATATAGGAACTACGCCTAAGAGAAGCCAATTATAGACATCCTGATTCTTAAAAAAAAAACTCTACCAACATCCAAATGGAGTCGGTCCAAATTTAATCCCACTACTTGGTAACTACATATTTCAATGGCCAATCAGACAGCCCGACTTGTTAAACATATTCAACCAGCAACCACATTCACTTGGCCTAAAATGGCCACACTACTTAGTAACTACCAATATAAGTTGCAATCTTCCAACTCATTACAAGTTACTTTCCAAGTCTCACATTTGGTCCTTTAAAATATAGTCGATTGCCTACCCTCTACCAGATGGAGTAGCTGACTTTTTATCCAACCGATCGATAATAGCATTCCAACTCTCAAATAGAGTCGGTCATAACCTAAGCAACGACATGGAAACTACTTATTTTCGAAGTACCAATTTTATGTCACTGATCGAAAATAGTTTTCCGACTCTCAAATGGAGTCGGCCATATGATGTAGTTTTTACAGTGGTAAGAAAGGGTTTCGTTGCTCGAACTTGGATGAGATTTGGTTTTAAGACTTGAATTATAAAATTAAAAATAAAGAAATACTGAATTCAAAGTTTTTTTTTTGATGTAAAAAGGAATTATATTAATCAAAAAATATAGTACAAAATATTTTTGAGCTCATTTTTATCAAAAACATTGGAAATAACACTAGATTTTAAAACCCTATGCTGAATGTGGGACAACCTGTGCCGAAGATTCTTTGCTCAAGCTTCTTTTGCAATGTAGTCCGCCACAGAGTTATATTTCCTGTTTATATACTTTACCTGGGCTTGCGGAAGTTTTTCCAGTATTGAGTTCACTTCTTGTATGGTGTTATCCGCGCTCCAAGGAGAATCTTTGCAAGACTTGTTGATCGTCTCCGCCAGAGTTTTGCAGTCCGTAACTATTGATATAGTGGATAATATATTTGTACTTAACCAAGCAGACGCCTTTATCAAGGCTTTTGATTCTGCATGAAAGGCTGAGGAAGTCCACTCTGAACCAGCTTCAATATACATAAATGTTTCGCTATCCACAGAATAAAGTAAAAAGGCGTATCCCATGGTTGAATCCTCTTTTTTGAAAGACGCATCAATAAATATTATCCAATCCGAAGATATGTCATGTCATTTCTCTTTGGGGGTATTTCTTTTTCCTATCTTCATTGATTTTTGGATCCTTTCCTGTGTATTTTGGTTCAGAAATTTCTTGATTTGCTCCATGAGGTGAATCGGGTTCGGGTTTATTTTCTCAAAAACTACCGAACATCTGTGTTTCCAAATGAACCAGGATATAGTAGCTATTTTATCCGATAGTTGAATGAAATCTTGGTTCGTGATCCAATCTTTTATCCAATTTTCAATGGAATCCGAAATAATTCTAGTATTCACCGCTTCTAGAGATAGACCAAACCAAATAGCTCTTGCGAAGGGACAAAAGCGAAAAAAGGTGTTGTTCTGATTCTTTCTCTTGGGAATTACACATTGGACACTCTGTGTTTATGTCTGCATTATGCGCTCCGAGTCTTGAATTAGTTGGAAGAGCTTTTTGGGATAATTTCCAAACGAATAATTTGATCCTTGGGATTTTTCCATATTTTTTGCCAAGGAAAGGAGATTAATGTATTGCTCTCTTGATCTTGTTATATGAGAAAGTTATAAACATTTTTTGCCGAGAAGGTTCCTGAAGGATGATGTTGCCATCTGACTTTGTTTTGTTCTTGTCTTTTTGGAGTGATAGCTAGGATCTTCGTTTTTATTTCCGGATCAAAATAAGTATCAAGTTTTTCTTGATCCCATGTATTTTCGGGGGTGATCAACTCATTTATCCTATGTGGGACCGTTTCTTGAATATTAGTGGGCTTTGAATGATATCTGTGTTAGGAACCCATTTGTCTTCCCAATTTTTTTTGGAAGCTCCGTTTTTAACTTGCCAGATAAAATTACCTTTAATGAGATCCAAACCTTTTTTTATGCTTGTCCAAATCCAAGATAATTTGGAAGATCTAGAGAATTCCAAAGGGTAAGAGTTTGGGAAACATTTAGCTTTGAGAAGTTGAGCCCAAAGTTGATCTTGCTCTTATATGAGACGGCTAGCTAGTTTAGTAAGGAGAGCTATGTTAAACTGGTGTGGATTCTTGATTCCAAGACCTCCTTGGGAAATAGGCTTGCAGATACTGTCCCAAGCCCTTATATATCCTCCTCTCCTTTTGGGCTTATCTTTATTCCACCAAAAATCTCTTTGAATTTTGTCCATTTGATCTAGCGTTTCTTTAGGAAGAGCTAGCACTTGCATTTGGTAAGTAGGATAACCTTGAAGAATGGATTTAATTAGGACTGTTCTGCCAGCTTGAGAGAGCAATTTCGATTTTCAGCCTTGAAGTGTGGCAAAATATTTTTATAGCAGAGGTTCAAAATTCTCTTTTCTATTTTTATTGAAGAATAGAGGGGTTCCTAGATATCTATCATTTTTTTGTCATTAATGGAACTTTTAGAATTCTCGCAATGATTTTCCCATGTTTCGGATGAATTCTTGGACTGAAGTAGATACCGGATTTCTAGAGGTTTACCATCTGACCCGTAATCTCTCCAAATCTTGATAGGACGTCTAACAGATTTTTCGCCTCACCTAGATCAGCTTTTGTGAACAAAAAGCAGTTATCTGCGAAGAAAAGATTAGAGATGTTCGATGCATCTTTATTTATTTTTAGGACCGAAATTTTCTTTTCGGAAACTGCTTTTTCAAGAAGTCTAGAAAGAATCTCAATGCAAATCAAAAACAAGTATGGTGAAAGCGGGTCACCCTGTCTTAGTCCTCTGGAAGTGGTAAATTTCGGACCGGGAGAACCATTTAGAAGGATAGAAAATGAGGTGGTTGATATGCATTGCATTATTAGATTTACCCACGCGTCACCAAAACCTAGAGCTGATAGAGCCGATTTGATGAAGTTCCACTCCACTCTGTCGAAGGCTTTAGAGAGATCTAACTTTAAGGCGAAGCTACCTTTTGTGGCTTTTGAGTTTTTCATTAAATGAATAAGCTCATGAGCGATGATAATGTTGTCTGTGATTTGTCTCCCTGGCAGAAAGGCAGATTGATTTGGGGAAATTATCTTGTTTATGATTGGCTTTAGCCGGTTCGCTAGAATCTTAGATATGATCTTGTATATTGTATTACTCAAGATGATGGGTCTAAAATCTGATGGGGTTTGAGGAGTGGATATTTTAGGGATCAATGTTATGAATGAAAAGTTCAATTCCGGATTCAGGTTTCCGCTTTTAAAAAATTCTTGAACTGCAACTTAATTCAAAGTTGATGTGAATATTGTAGAGAGGTTGGGACTAAGGATTTCCATTGTTTTTCATATCTTTGTGCTTCAGTCATTAATTCTAGACAATATAACTCCAATAAAAGAAATTGTGACTCAAATTCTTTGCCAAGGATAGATTTTATTGTAGATTGTAGGCATGGCACATAAAAATTACTTAGACCTAAGAATGCGTCATAAAAAAAAGTCACAAGTAATTAATAGAAATCACAAATCATCAGTGAAAATCAATGCAAAAAATAATTAAAGAATTAATTAAATTACCACATGGATAAAATCTGGCTTCCTCTGTTGTCCCAGTGATTTGGTGGTTTATGCATGTCTAATGAAATTAACATAAAACATCTCGTACCTCATGTACATATTCAAAATGGAATTGCAGAAGCTATCATCAAAAGGTTGGAGATATATCCAAGGAAGTGGTTATATGTTCCTACCTTCCTATTACTACTTGGGTGGCATCCAGCTTTACTTATTCGCTTTAGACCCACTGCTAGCCAACTATTTTTTGCTTATCGGTTAGTGACTGGATATAAGCCAGATATTTCGCATTTACGCGCATTTAGTTGCGTAGTATACGCACGATACTATTACGCCTCCATAATTTACTAAGATGTATCCATAAAGAGGAGAAGGTATTTATGTTGGATATGAATCCCCAACAATTTTCTTCTACTATTGATGGTGGATTTTTACAAAGGAGAAAATCATAAATTCGCATCTACTCTGTAGCGTTAATACAATTTTATGCTTATGGACTCTATCAATGACCATAAAATTTCCTTGCTGATCCATATGGCATGTATATGTATATATATTTGCTAGGGTTTCACCCGGCCGATTTGCAAGTAAACCTCATTCTTGTATTATGTGATGTAGGAAATATTTTTCTTAAAGATATGGACAAACAATACCACCATCATCAAAGTTCACGAACCTAGATGTTTTTTGTAAGCTATATGAGCAATGTTCATCAACATACTAGAATCTCATTCCTGACATCTTCTGCGGCGTAGCTACGGCTAGACTCGTCCTTTGAAAACCTAAGTTTCTTATGAAGAAATTGTGTTAATTTATGACTTTGAAAGTCTTCACTAAGGAATTCGTGAAACCTGATCAGACTATCTTTTCACCGATAGATCTTTGTTATCTGGATCCCGTTTTTATTGATTGTGTAGTTTCCAAACTATAGATCAGGAACAAGATAAATAGAGATCACAAAGTACTCTTCATCTTAGACTTTATGATTCCACGAGATGGATATCCAAAACTCTTTTCTTTTGATTTGTTTAAACTATTTTTGTGAGGTAGAATCGATTAGGCATCTCTATAACTTTCAAAGAGAGTAAACTATCATAATTGTTTGAGTTTTGCTTTATATCTACTTTGCCTTGAAGATCCCTCATAATCAAATAAATTTCCATTACCTTGATTGAATGTCTTTATGAAGGAATCAACAGGCTTTCTGTTAGAGGAAGAATTATTAAAAAGTATTAACTTAGGTTGAAGCAACTCCTATGCATGTGAAAGATGTTAGCTAGGGGAATCGTATTGTGTAGAGTTTTGCAAGATCCACTGAGGCGTAAAGGAGCACAACTGAAGAGGAATTTCTCGTAGGGTCGATTCAGTCTCAACTATATTCCTGTCTGAACTCTGATAGTGTGCTAGTTTGTAGCGTCTTAATATAGTGTAGTGTTCAATTTCTGGACTAGGTCCCGAGGTTTTTCTGCACATTGTAGTTTTCCTCGCTAACAAAACTTTTGTATCTTGTGTTATAATTTCATTTCCATAATATATATTCATCTTTATAATAGAAATATCGTAACGTTAAACAACCTAGATAATTTTTAAGCCCAAACTATATAAAACTCAAAATATTTAGTTTTGAGAATTCACATCTTGAAATATTAGTTACAAGACTTGTTTGCGTTGGAATTCCGTTCAGACACAGTTCGGGTACATACTAGCCTATTCTTGGATATTGATTATTGATATTTTCTGTCCATAAAAAAAATAGATTATTGATATTTTTCAATTAAACTTATTTATATATAGCAGGTACATGATCAATCCGTTGATCTATATGTACCACAGATTGTGACAAGTTTGTCCATATAGATTTCCGAATGAAAAAATTGAAATTGGTGCCATACGTACCTTCTTCTTTTCAGATATGAACATTGCGCCCTCTCGAAAGGCCAAACTGATATTTACTTAGGAAATTGATTCCCTTAAACTATTGGAACAAATCTTAAAAAATCCACGTAATCCATCAGGGAAAAAAAAACCTGACTTTGCTGATATTTACTGACTTTGTTATTTAAGTAATTTTATTCCACAAAACTCGGCACCTTCATACAAGATACAGTTTCCACCAATGAAACACATACTTAACATATATCCCTTAAACTGATGCTGCTAACACCAACCTGGGCATGCAGGAACAATTAACTGGAAAGCGATAATACAATTTAACGGTTCTATGTAGAAAAACAATCAGATGTGTATACCACATACGTTCACGACTTAGGAACAACCCAGGCGAGAGTTGTAAAAATGGTTGATATGACCGTAAGTAGAATTAATAAAACTGCAGCAAGGAATGAACATGTCGACCATGGATTGTGGAAGTATTCACGCTTTAAAGTCGCTTTCCATTTGTGCTGACGCTTCTTATAATACTTGTCAACTTCGTTAAAGAGTTGAGAGTAACGACGATCGTAATCTATTACGTGAGTACAAAGCTTATTAAACATACTAGCGACTTGTTCATCGCAACCCAAATGAGTGATGAGGATTCCTTTTTTACGAAGTAGCTCAACATCTTCAGCAGAACTTATAAGACAATCCATCAAAACAGCATAGGAAGTGACATATCCAGAACTATTACACCCGAATTGCTCATAAGCAATTAGATTTCTAAGCCAGCGATCAGTTTTGTCTCCGATCGTTAAACGAGGGATTTCAAAAACTCCATTACTGAATTTGATACCTAAGAAACTATGAGCATTGTAATACTCTTTAAACTGCACTCCTGAACGTCTCAACTCCACCGCACCTGGTATAGATGTACAAGAGTATATTGGTGCCAAAGATTTCTTACATGGTTCCATAGATCTATATAATTCTACAGTTTCCGGACTATGACAATATCCACATATGTTAGGAAATGTCGTCAGTTTCGAGATCAGTTTCAACAATAGTGCTTTGACAGAATCAGGGTGGCTAATAAGACAAGGATGCAGCGCTACAATAAATACGTCTAATAAGTGTTTGGCATTTCGATACCTTTGAAGATCACGAAAATGAATATAATCCTTACCCGGGAAACTTATTCGGAAATAGCCAAGAACAAGTTTATAAAAGGCATCGACCCCCGACTTATTTTCATCTGCAGTTAGTTTGAACAAGTCCTTGAGAACAAATATAGGAAGTTGATTTTCCAGAAGAAGGAAATCCCAATACAGCAAACTTTTAAGCCAAGCCTTACCGAGTAAAGGATCATCGATATTCTTATATTCTTGCATAACGTGCACATTAAAATACTCGATGGTAAACAAGCCATCCACTACCATGATTTCAACAAGTTCTTTGCTATTCAGTTTAATGGGATCAGAGTAGCACTCACGAAATTCAGTTTCCCTCTTTTTAATAGCAGTAACACAATCCTTCAAAATGATTGACCACCCTTTTGGTGCTCTCATTAATCCAGGTTGAGGTGTCGTTACCACTTCATCTATTTCTCCTATCACTTCCACTCTTTTTTCTTCTCCTCCCGTGCTTTCTACTATTTCTTCTTCTTCTTCTTCCCCAAATTTTATCTTAGCTGCTCGAGCTAGTAAAGTACGCATTAAACTCAATTTGCAATCTTCCATTTTTTTCAAGTTTTTGTTTCCTCGGTGGTAAGGACCAATTGATATCGCCTCAGGAACGTATGCACTATGCTTCGACATTTCATGGAATATATCAGGAACTCGGTGAATACAACAACTGACAGAACGCGATCGAGATGCACTGCACCCTAGCTTTTTGATGATGGAATTAGCTACCTGGTCTTCCATTCCAATTCTGACGTGTCCTCCATCATCTCCAGTCAAGACATCTGGTGCCATATTCTATTGATATCTTTAACGTGTTTTTGTACAGTATGGAATTCTAAATTTCTAAATAAAAACGGGGATGTTGGTGTAAAAGAGTTTTGGTGCATGAAATCTCAAGTTCCCGCTTCAATCACACCTTTACTCGTTTGCATGTGGTACCTATTTATAAGCTTTCTCTGACCGACAATACTCATCTACAAAGGAGTTTAACAACGTTGCTTGGTATCCACGTCGATCACATGCAACTTTCTAATTATATTTTATTCTGTCTTGTTGTTTTTTTTTTAAACGAAGACGCAAAGCACCTTGATCAAGCATCCAAGAAAGGAAAGAAAAACCTTATGCACAAAAGATATCAAGAGAACAACCAAATCGACGAGGGTCCCAAATAAATAAATTAAGCATCCTAGGTGGCTACTAGAATAAGCAACTACAAGGTGATAAATTATTATTACAGTATTATTCAAGTTCAAAACAAGATGATAGTGTCCTTGTAAGATGATATAAATTATTATTACGTTAATTTTCAACGTGTTATAGCGTAAAAATTGATTCTGCTGAAAATGGTAAAATGGGGTAGGTTGATGAAAAACGAGTCTAAACCCTAAACAAATTACAAATGTATTACACAAGAGTACTTTAGATTCGAGAGATCAATGTGTACAATTCTGGCATAAACCAAGAAATGATCGTTCCAGTCTTGCTTCGGTCACAAAGGAATGAGAAGGGTTGATCTTAGGGAGGAAAGCAGAAAAGGTGTTGAGATCAAAATGATGAACTCTGTAAGGTATGGTTGTTTATGACTATATATGTATCAGAAGGTAGTACTTGCTTGCAAAGTGTAAGCTATATGTTCTCTGTGTTTTCTGGATACTTGTCTTGACGATTATGATTGCTTGTCTAGAAATAGATCGGAGAAATCTATTTATGTGTAATCATGCATGTACACCCTGATTTCGTACTATTTCATCTCCAAAAAAGTACCCCCTTAGCCAAAATCTAGCCCCATATAACCATGAGTATCCCCCAATTGTGGGTTCTTAATAAAGAGTTTAAGATGTAAATATTGCATATATATATATATATATATAATGCTACTTCTTGTAGCTCCTGTACATTCTATCTTCAATAAATTTTTCTCTCTTCGATCTAAAAGTACTTCATATACATTGGAGAAAAGGACATGCACGAAATTATATAAGCTTAACGTAGATAGTTTTTTTTATCGATCAAAGAGAATGGATTAAAAGGCACACAAGCCGTGTGCGGGCGTTTACAACTAAAGATGAACAAAGAAAATTAAAAGAGCAAAGTTTGAACTAAAGCAAAATAGCTTCAAAGGACACAAAGAAACATCAAGGATACAACTTGTTGAACCTACGATTTCAGAAGCAACTTGCAAACAAGAATGAAGAGGACTGCCGACTATCAAGTAGAAGATTCTTCAACATCCCTTATGATTAAACCATCGTGATTTTTTGCAAGATCGCTAAACATGTCTTGTCGGTCTTTCTTCAAAGGGGAAAAGTCTAGACCCAGTAGAGAGACAAATTCCATAAGTTTAGTTGCAGAAGGGTTATCAGGAACACTAGGTTTTTCAAGCCTTTTTTTTTTTTTTTTGCTTAATGTACCATGCGGAAACATACCTGTTACTTTAGCTTTTAACGGCAGTTTCTTGCTAAATTCAAGAATTGGCTCGGACGAGGATGGCTTTTTGATGCTTGTCTTTGCGTCTTCCAAAACTAATTGAGAAGTGGAAACCTCCTCTCCTTCTTCTTCTTCGAGAGCCTAGAATCTATTGTGGTTTTCAAAACCAGGAGGAATAGATGGATCAGTGGAGGAGGTGCTCACCCCTTCCACAACATACACCTGACCCATTTCAAAATTCACATCATTTTCAGAAACATCACTTTTTTCACCTTCTTCTAGAATTTTCTCTCCAACATCTATTTTGTTATTTCTCCTTCTTCTTCTCTTACCATTCCCAATCTGCAGATTTTGATTGGTCCCCTCAGTTGCTTGTTGATCCACTTCAATCACCTCCCTCTTAGTTCGGCACTCCGCAACTAGATGCCCAATGATTCTGCAATGGTTACAGAACTTTGGAGATTTAGGTATCTCCACTTTCTGAAAGAAACTTCCTAATTTCTATTCAACCCAGATCTTTTCAGGCACAGGCTTTGCAAAGTCCACCTCCACCAGTACCACTACACCAAAACAGCCGATTTGGGACGGATATACGCGTTGCAATGAATTTAACCAACACCTACATCCGTTGGTAATATGGCGTAGCAAATTTGTGTGCAACGCCAAAATCCGTTGGGCAAATTAATTTGTGCAACATATATAAACGTTGCTAAATCCGTTGAGCAAAGTTTTATTTTGCAATTTGAGCAACGGATTCTTAAATTTGTGCAACGGTTACATTACTTTAGGCAACGTATTACACTAATTTTCGCAACATTTATATACGTTGCAAAACTATTTACAGGTAAAAAAAAATCCGACGATAGTTCCAGCAGAGTTATGCACCTGAATATATATCCTGCACATATACCATTGTAGATCAACTAAAAGATCCAATTTTTCATATGAACATATGTTGGTCATCACAGTCCATCAAGATATATTCATATATATCAACTTGTAATAAATATATGAATCATATGAATTCCTCTAGTTGAAACATGTAACAGATGAACTATAATAAACCATACAATTATTTAGGTGATTTAACAATGGTCACGAATCCAAGTTTCTGAATTTGAAAATGTGAAAGTTAGTTCATAAGAATACCTTTAGTTATTTACATATACGTTGTAATCAAAAGTACCAATGGTGGAAGAGCATTAAAATCAATATCCTGCAGAGTACAAGATAGAATTATAATCCAACTGAAGTTGATACAGAAGCCTAATAGTTTATTGACGAAACCAAAATGTTGACACTTCGATTCAATTTATGGTTGAGAACATATGAAATCAAAAGAAATCTCAACAGAAAACTTAGTTCATATACACAATTATGGTAATTAGTAAATGTTCAGATTCCTAGTGTAAGGAAGTACATAAAGATGAATAATTAACAATAATAGCTTTAGTGAGAAAACACAATTAACGTGCAAAACAATTTCACCCAACCTACATACATCCCGAGAAATAATTGTATTTAATATATAAAAACACATCAAGAAAACGAACCTATTTAGCTAGAGTGCAAGCATGATCTGGTGAATTCTGGCTTTCGTAGTAGAACACTGATAAGCTAAGAGCAAGTCCAAGCCTTATTGGGTGAGTGGAACTCAATTTAGCCTAAGCAATATCCTACACCAGCAAACAAACAAAAAAAGGCCAAGATCAAAACCACATTAAAAAAGAGGCAGGTCCTACTTGACATACAATTTTTACGAAAGTTTTAAAGAAGTTTCTTCACCTGAGAAAACTTATAAGCCAACATTGTACTCTCAGCAGCTTCTTTCCTGTCACTACCAGATTTAAACTCAGCCAAATACCTACCATAATCACTCTAATCTTAAGGTAAAACACCTTAGATGCAGCAGCAGTTGGGGAGGAATAAGATGGGATTTAACGTAGATACAAATTCATAGTTCTTATACATATAACCAAAATTGTTATTAGCTGACCTTAGAGATGGGATTTAACGTAAATAAACTGCAAAGAACCGCATCTTATTCTTTGATTCTCAAATAAACTCAGCCAAATTCTTTGATTCTCAGGTTTGAAATTAGGCTCCCAATCTCTAATCTTTAGATATTGCTCCTCCACCTTCCATGGACCTTTGCTACAGATATGCATCTTATCTTCTTCATTTTCCAGCTTTATAACAAAGAACCGCTTCCCTAGAGGCACCAGTTGACAGTACCCCTTCAGATTCCATTGATCTTTCAGCATTTTCATCGCAACTTCAAAGCTTAAATTCTGAAAATCTAATCTCCCAATGAGACTGAAGTCCCAAGCAGCCAGACATTCATCTATCAATTCATCCGGAAGAGATATAGAAGGATCGTCGCCTTTCTTCCCCGCAGTAGGTAAAGAGGATACATCAACAGAAGAAAATTGAAAATTTAATCTAGGGTTGAAATTCCCATTCAAAACTCTATTACCACCACTCGGAGCAGCAGCACCAGAGACTACTGAATTTCTATATGATCCAATAGTACGATGTTCAAAATAGTAGTTGATTATTTATAGCTTAACGTAGATAGTAGTTGATTATATCTCATAGCACTCACAAGTCACACCTCAGAAAATAAAGCGACTTTTCTCTGTTTAGATCTATTCATGCTAGAAGCCTCAAGTTTGGGTAGTCTTCGAGTATCTCATGTTCCGTCAGTATGTCATTTTCAACTTGAGGAGTCCATAACACCTCAACCGCCTGTATACAAATAACAAATTAGAGATTTGATTCGACAAATGCCACTATGTAAAAATAGAAAACAAAATTCTCATTTCACTGTACCAAAAGTTTGCTGATAGGCATGGAACCAAGCTTCTGCAGTGCTTTCTTCAAATTTGCACTGCTATTGACGGCACATAGTTTGTGAATACCTTTAGCAGCCACCAAGATGGTTATCTGGAGATTGCAATATTTGTTATCAAAAACATTGGCCAGAGATAAAAATGGAATCCAAACTATTATTTGTCAGGTTTTCGTTTCACATGTACATAATGAAGCTGTTCTCCAAGATTTTTACCACAATGTACTCGTTGCCTGAGCTATCAGATCTCTTGCTTGTGGTGCTTTGCCTCTTGAAACCATCCACATTCACAAGCGTCTCTTCATCAATTTTCGTTCGCTCTTCTATAGAAAGCTGATTGAAGCGTTTCTCTCTTCTCCCTTATCATGCTTGGCATCCACCTATCGATCAAGAATGTCAAACTTAAGTCACATGATCATCAATATATATAGGTGAATACTTTCCAAGCAAGTCTAAGGAATCAAACTCAAGAAAACAACACAAGTCATATTCCCGCGCATAGAAAAGTTTAAGTGATGGGCAATTGCTCATAAAATCTTTGATGATATTTACTATTTCCTAGTGACTACGTTTGGGAGAAATATTTAAGCATATACAGTGTATATGTTCGAAGGAAGTATATTCTGAAAGATTACATGCTGAATAACAGCTAGTTACCTAAATGGTAAAGCATGAAGTTTAGAGTGAAATTGTTTTCTTCGATTATGCAGTTTAATTAAGCAATTTGGAAAAATAACTTAACTTACAATTGAGTAACTAGAGACCCAATAATTGGGATTTCGAAGCACGGCCACTGTGGCTTCTGCAACCACAAGAAAAGAAGCAGGAAAAGTGCATTTAGCAAATAATGGTATTGCAGACAAGCAAAATAATTAACCATGCCATTTTGCTTATCTAGGTTTAAGAATTAACATCATCATCGAAGAAAGTACTGTTTCTGCATAAATGTCATGAACTACATATGTACTGTCAAACCTCTAACTCAAATCACCCCTAACTGAATTACCAATTGGTGTTGTGACTAAAACATACCACTTGTCTGTTGGGTTTCCAATCTCCAATTTTTCAAATCTTCTTCTGGTTGTATTAAAGTACGAATTAAAAAATAATTTAATGATATATATTTGTGCCATGTTGAAAGAAAACACAAATAACAGAAAACATTGGATTGGAACTTCACCTTGCAAAATATGACGCAAACCCGAAGGAGTGGATGTATCTGCAACTTCAGCAAGCTTATCAAGATCCTTTTGTAATGACCTTGCGGTACCCAACAATGCAACCTAATTAAGAAGAAAATTCATGCATTACCAAAAAAAATAAGTAAAATTGGTACAACAACTAACACCAGTCAAAATTAATAAAGAACATAATGCATTAAGCCTTTATTTGGCATTAATTGGAAGACCCATATACCTGAAGCATAATTACAGTGGTTTCCTGCGCGTCAAAACTGTGAATGGCCTGTAGCGTATGGCCAATCACTGCCCGTGGTCTATGGGCATTTTTGATAAGGTCTTCATTAGCCTTTTTCAAGGCAACAGGTAAAATGACTGGAGAAGCATATATAAAATCAAGACCACCAAGATTAAAGAAAAGAAGGAGACAAAAACCAGCATAGTGTAAGTAAAACGGATGTACCTATTGAGTTGAATAAAAGGGATTAGCTTACCTAAATAAATTATTAAGAGATTATCATCCCCTACCGTCGAGTAACTGGATGAATAAGAAGACGAAGTGTTGGAAATAGTAATTTGTAATTTTGAGTTGTCTAGATTTGTACTCGGAAATGTGTAGAGAATTCTACACAGTGAATTATAAAAGTTGTAATAACTAAACAGTTGGCCAGTCAGTAGGTTAGAATAGTTTAGAAAATTCTAGAGTTGACTTAGTCTAGAAAGTTCTGTAAATGTGAACTAGGTAATGACTAGATAGAGATAAAAGAAGAGAAGTCTCTAGAAATAGCTAAAGTTGTCATAGTCGGTTTTGTAAGCCTATAAATAGGCATTTGATCAACTACATTTGTAAGTTGTAACGAAGCAAGAAATTAATAAGAAATTGAGTTTTTAAAGAGTTAGTCTTGCTTCCTAGGAGCTCTGTACGAGCAACGCAACATGCTCGTATATCTCCGAAGTTTGTTATAAAATTCCAACATGGTATTAGAGCGGAGGTTCGATCCATATGGGGAGTGTAAGCTGTGCGAATAAAAATGCTTGTGGAGTTTAAAGCAAATGCCAAAGTGAAGGTATGGTTCTCAACTGTCTAAAAGTTTGAGTTTCGGTTGTTTGTTTGGATCCCCATATGAATGTTATCACCCATGTCTAAGTAAGAAGGAAATTAAAAGAAAGAAGATGTTGCTCGTGACAAGACCCAAGTTAAGTTACAGTGGTTTTGAGTTTTGAAGATGTAAAACTGTCTCCATGAAACGAGAGTTAGAAAGAAAAAGAGAATGAGTAGGGAGTGCACAGAACAATGCACTTTCGGACATGGCATGAGAAAGCCATGTTGTCACGAGATACTAATCCTCTACTCGTGATGAAAATAGCCGAGTGAAGGCTATAGAAAAGCCGAGTAAAGGCTGATGGAAGGCCGCGTAAAGGCCGAGACAGTGGGAACGCACCCACTGTGAGGCTAGCATGGAGATAAGCTAGCTGGAAGAAAAGAGGATGGAAAACAAGAGCTTTGGAGACACTACGAGAAGAAAAGGCGATGTCGACGCGAAGAAATGTCACGGACATGGAAAAAGAGAAACTACACCACGAGCATGAGAAGTGAAAGATGAATGATAAAACTGGGTGAAGATCGAAACTGCAAATTTAATGGAGATTACAAATTAGGAGGGGATATTGGAAATAGTAATTTGTAATTTTGAGTTGTCTAGATTTGTACTCGGAAATGTGTAGAGAATTCTACACAATGAATTATAAAAGTTGTAATAACTAAACAGTTGGCCAGTCGGTAGGTTAGAATAGTTTAGAAAATTCTAGAGTTGACTTAGTCTAGAAAGTTCTGTAAATGTGAACTAGGTAATGACTAGATAGAGATAAAAGAAGAGAAGTCTCTAGAAATAGCTAAAGTTGTCATAGTCGGTTTTGTAAGCCTATAAATAGGCATTTGATCAACAACATTTGTAAGTTGTAACGAAGCAAGAAATTAATAAGAAATTGAGTTTTTAAAGAGTTAGTCTTGCTTCCTAGGAGCTCTGTACGAGCAACGCAACATGCTCGTATATCTCCGAAGTTCATATCCAAATTCCAACACGAAGAATCTGAAGAAAAATTAGAACCACCAATTCTACCACCAGAAGCTCCTAAAGCAGAGTGTGGATTACATGTAAGCAATAACCCTAATATAACAGCAGCAATCGCAGTCTTTTGTATTATATTTTCTAAGACGAATTTCGTAAGTACTTGAATAATATCATCGAATGGATTTTTTTTCCTCTCTTGTTTTTCTTCCGTTTTTTCGAACCCTTTGCTTGGTTTCACAAAACAGTTAACCTTAAAATTGCGATCAACTTCAGTCTTCTTGATCAAGAAACTGGTATTCTTTCTGATCGATTGAAAACGAATTTGTGTCGTTGGGAAAGTATTTAACGACGGATTCAAGTTTCCAGAAAACTTTGTTTCTTTTCCGAAAGATAATGCTCCTAGTAATGCAGCAGTCGCCATCGATGATGAGGATTCTGATAGCTAGGAGTTGAAAGTTCACGGAATGAATCAACAAAAACATGAAAAGTCAAACTAAAACCCCAAATGAGTCGTTTGGTGGGTTTGGTTTGGTTTTAGGGGTCCAAACCCTAAGAAGTACACACCTTAGGAGTGAATCACCTGCATAGGTTTCCATGTGAAGGTGTAAGCTTTTCATACCATGTGGCAACACATCTCCAACCAACAACAACAACAACAACAAAAAAAAAAAAAAAACAAATAATTTTGAAGCACAAAAAAAAAAAAAATGAGTGGAAGCAAAAGCAAATACAACTCTTTAATTAATTCGAATTAATCAAATACAGTACATTCTATAACAAATCCAACATGGACTTCCAAACCAAAAGCTAGGCAAACCAAGAAATAAAATTTAATTAACTAACTTGATCATATGATTTGAAATTGAAATGATGCTACCAGTAAAACTTAACAAGATTGAAAAGACAATAACTTAGGAATTTGGCTAATATCTACTTCATCGCATTGTTTACTTAGAGCCATCTGTTAGATATATGCCTCCACAAGTGTTCTTTTGTCTCATGGAGCTATTGACTTTATTCTTGTTGGTCTTGTTCGTGTAGGAACGATAGAAATAAGAAGTGAATCCCCAAAGTGTTAAAGCCAATGCCATCCCTTTCTCTGCTGTGAAACAATATTACTGCAGCAAAAAAAAAATTTACTCGGCAAAAATAGGAATTTCAAAAAAGAAGCTTACACAAGTAAGCAGGGAACAAAGGAACAAAGAGACCCAAAGAAGGGAGGAAGGGAGAATAGTCGCACTCACAACTCCGGCAAAGAGGGAGGAGGTGCAAAATATGACCCCAGCTCTCTCCATAAACTGTAACTGCCAAACTACTATAATTGAAACTAACACGAGGTAGTACTTTTTCGCTCCCAGGTCATATTCACTTGCTTCTTTCTGTATTGCCTGCAAATTATAAACTACTATAACTGTAGCTAAGGCTGATAAATTTTGTATGATCCATGCCTTTGAATTGCTCATGAATTTGATGACCCAGTGACGGACTTAGAAAGCAAAAACAAAAGTACAACAAAAGTACACTAGTTAACAGATTCAAAAGTACCGACAACAAAAACAAATACTGTCGTGTAAAGAAGAAAATTAAAGAGTTAACCCCACTTGACCAAGGCTAGGTCCGTCCTTATTTGATGAGGTGATCTTGGTTTCACATATTAGACCACCCAAAAACAAGTCCTCCCAAACATTGAATAACGACATTCATTAGTTTACCCGTAAAGAAAAAGAAAAACTAAAGAAGACTTAAAAACTAAACGATCACGTTGCATGAGAACTTTCAACTATAAGGCGATATGTATACAGAAGACTTGCTTTGTGGAGTAAGATGCTTGGTGCCCGAAACTCTATCCGGCTATCCCCCATGCATGATGTGTCACAAAAAATATACTAGCATGATCAAGTGAATTCGTAAAGAATAAAAACTACAAACAAAGTTAAGAAGAAAAGACTTTATGTTGACTTAAAAGTTGAAAAATATCATGTTGCGTGATTAATTAAGTCAAGTAGGAGGATTCTGATGAGCACTAATTAATTGAGTGTGTGTACTTGTTTAGTAGTAATTAGCTAGAATCGAACCAATGGAGTACATTTTATATTTGAATAACAAGGTTTCGAAAATTTAACCAATATAACTTCTGACATTATCTGTATGTTTTCAGTGTGAAAATAAAGTTGGAAATTTTGTGATTCAAAATCACAATGCTATCAAGTGATATAGAAGATATAAACTTATATATTGGTTTTTTGTGTATTAATTAGTTCTAACATAACTGTGATCTGAATCCCATGGTCTATGGGCCTTTTGGTTTTGTCGCAGTTTTGTCTTGGCAATCGATCGGAAAACTTATCAAACAAGAAATAGGAATCACTGTAAAATACCGTTTTCTAGTTCGATCGAGATACCTTTCTGATCATCTTATATATAAGGGTAACGCAGAAAGAGAGATTAATTGTATCATCTAATCATCTCATCCATCGGCAATGGAAGATCTTGAGCGTGATAGAGAATGGGCTGCTCTTTTGAAACAACTGGAAGATAGTGATAGAGAATGGGCTGCTCTTATGAAACAACTGGAAGATTCTGACTTGGGTGATAGAGAATGGGCTGCTCTTATCAAACATCTGGACGATCCTGAGCGTGACAGAGAATTTGCGTTTTGGGGACTACCCCAAAACAGTGTGGGACTACTCTTTCAATTTGGGGGTGGATATTTGAAATAATTTTGGGTCACCCCTTATCTACAAAAAATTAAAATACCAAATTTACCCTTGGTAATTAAGTTAGTTAGATTAGTTAGTGTTAGTGTAATTATTAATTAGTGATTAATTAGTTATTAATAGGATAGTTTTGTTAGAATGAGAAGAAGAAGAAGAAGAAGAAGAAGAGATGAAGAAAAAGAGGGAAGAACACTCAAAATGTTATTTTGAGTTTAGTAAATATGATATGAGTGATTCATGTGATGATACCTCCTCCTCAGAATCAGAACCTCCTTCATCTCCAAATATATTTGTCAATATTTCTAATGATCCGGATATGAGTTATTTGTTAGATGATGAAAGCTATTTACCCCAAACTCAATCTAACGACCCAAATGATGAATTTTATCAGCCACAACCAGAAGATGAAGTTATGGGTACTCAGGTATGTCTCAAATTTCGTTAATGTAGCATGAATTGTGCAAAAAATTGGCCAAATCGAAAATTTCAGGAAGAAATTTCGGCTTGGTCAAAGTAGTTCGGTTAGCAATCCTGCAGAACAGGTAGCCGAACTCTCCTGTATGTGCAGTTCGGTTACCCGTTTCAGCATACGCAGGTAACCGAACTCTGTTTTAATGGAGGTTTTTGAGAGTTCGGTTATCTTTTTCCAGAAAACGTTGCCGAACTAATTTTATAGAGTATACAGTTAATAGTTCGGTTGAGTCGAGTTTAGTCCCTTTGTTACCGAAGTTTATGTTCGGCAAGCTCGCAAATCACGTTCATTGAATAGGTAACCGAACTTTTAAGTTCGGTTTAGTCGATAGTAGTAATTATGTTGCCGAACTATACCATAGAAAATTCCAAAGAACAAGTTCGGCAAGATCGCAAAATTTTTTTCATAACCGAACTTATTGTTCGGCAGGATCGTATTTATTTTTACATTGCTGAAAATTTAAGTATTTCTTATTTTTAGTTGGTATTGACGTTGTGCTATTACTCGTAGGTTGCATATGATCCAATAGAACCAATAGAAAATCAACCTACCCATGTTGATATTTTGTACGATGACACATCCCATCACTACATGAATGACTTGGTATTCAAAAGTCCTTTAGAGGCAAAGAGTTGGGCTAGACAACATGCACTAAAAGATATGTGCGTATTAGTATTGAATGGGAGAGAAAGCAAAACCCGCTTTGAAATGGTTTGTGAGAGAAGCGGTGATCCCGATAAAAGCCACAAGAGGAAGGGTTATGTTTATAAAGGAAAGACAAATAGGAAGAACAAAACTTTCTCAAAGAAGATTAAATGCCCATTCAAGCTTGCATTTAATTACAACAAAGAATTGGGTGGATGGGTTCTCTACAAGGTTATGGAAGGTTGTCATAACCACCCTCGTCCGGAGCATCTTGAAGGACATTTCATGGCGGCCAAGCTAACTCCTGAAGAGATGGACAAGGTTGCTAAAATGAGGAAAATGGGTTTTACATCATCTTCATTTCCTTGCTCTTCTTCATCATCATTCTCTTCTTCAATAACATTATCAATTGTATTCTCCATCACCTCTTGATTGACTTCCTGTAATGATCCCCCTCCATGTTTTGCATTTTTAGTACCACGGTTTCGGAAATCCAGATGTATCCTACCGCGAGGTGTTGGAGTTCTCAAATCTTCGGCTACGTGGGGATTAGATTTTTTCCCTTTGTTCCTAATGAATGAAAACCACATTACTACCTAAACAGAATATTGTCTTATCAAATAAAGATGAACATGGGATTACATCAAACACAAAATGTTAACAGACTAAAGTTCGGTTATCTGGTATAAGTTGCGAGGTAACCGAACTACAAGTTTGTATGTGACAGATCAAAGTTCGGTTACCACATAGAAAGTGCGAGTAAACCGAACTATATTTTATCAAAGTTCGATTACCTATATAAATTTATCGAGGTAACCAAACTCATATTTTTCATATAAAGAAGGAGTTCGGTTACGTTATTTTTTTGCGAGCTTACCGAACTTCATAGTTCGGTTACCTTAAAATTACTAATTGGCCGAACTGTTCTTCATATTGAAAGTTCGGTTACCTATATAAATTTATCGAGGTAACCGAACTCAAATTTTTCATATAAAGAAGGAGTTCGGTTACGTTATTTTTTTTGCGAGCTTACCGAACTTCATAGTTTGGTTACCTTAAAATTACTAATTCGCCGAACTGTTCTTCATATTCAAAGTTCGGTTACCAAATTCTAGGGTTTTAAAATTTTCTCCTAGCCGAAATCTCTACTGTAACTTTCATTTTCAGTGGTTTTTGATGATTTCTTCAACAAAAAACGATTCAAAGGAATGGGTATGAAGGAAATTACCTGCGGATTTTCATTTTGATAGAATCAGACTCCTTGGTTGATGTTGGATGCTTCAATTCGTCTCCCAACTTTGCTTGAAGTTGTTTAGCAACTTCAAATTGATTAGGGAGATTCGCTATGCTAGCCAGACCCGGACTCAATCCGGGAATTCTTGGTGTCTGCTTAGAACGCATTGTTTTATAAAATTGATTAATCGACGATGAATTTTTTCGAATCGACGATGTATACGAAGAAGAGGAGAAGAAGAAGAAGAAGAAGAAGAAAAAAATAAAAAATATGGGTTTTAAAACTGATTTTAGGTTTTAATTTAGGGGTTAGATTAGTGGGTAGTGGTTAAATTAGTGGGTTATTAGGATTAGTTATAACCTTAATTAGGATAAGGGCAGATTAGTCTTCCCTAATCTTTTAGGACACCCCTTAAAATTTTGGGTGGACATTTGAATAACAAAGTAGTCCCCCACTGTTTTGGGGTAGTCCCCAAAACATCGTTCTTAAGAAACTACTACTGGAAGATCCAAAAGCAAAAGAATATCTATTAGAACCAGATGATTATATAATAGTAGATGTTTTAGATGATGCAATAGTTTGTTCAGTTTGCGGTGCAGATGAGCGTGCAGCCAATTTGGAGGCCGAAGACCCTAAAACAGCTCAAGAGAGAAACGGGCCAACGACAGGCACATTTGGTGAAGCCATATTCAATGTGTTTTTAGCCGAATTCTCTCGTTCCAATTTTGCCAAAACTTTGTAGTTTGAGTTGGTCTTGGATTTTTTTTTCATCCTTTATTAAATAATTTAGGGTTTGAGAATGATAAAATGTGAGAATTCTCCGTGCTTAGGAATCCTCGGGCCTAACTAACCTTGAAAACCGGCTTACAAGGTTAGGATTGCCCAAGGCTTATTAAGCATAGGATCTAGGTTGCCCTAGACGACGTGGTACTATTTAACACCCCCCTCAACGACTAGGGCTACACTGACTGAGTGGCACGGAAGCCACGGACGCACACTGGCGGGGATACTTGAGTGGTTACGGAAACCACGGACACACACTGGCGGGAATACTGAGTGGTACGGAAACCACGGGCACACTGATGGACACGGGTAGCGTTGAGTGGGGTCTGGCTCTGATACCATGTTAGAATCCTCGGGCCTAACTAACCTTGAAAACCGGCTTGCAAGATTAGGATTGTCCAAGGATTATTAAGCATGGGACCTAGGTTGCCCTAAACGATGTGGTACTATTTAACACTCGTGTCTTTGTAAATGTAGTTGTGAATATATTTTGCAACATGTAAAGCCATTCTCTATCACGCTCAAGATAAAAACTACGTACGACATAAAAGGAAGAAAAGACTTTATCTTGACTTAAAAGTTGAAAAACATCATGTTGCGTGATTAAGTCAAGGACGAGGATTCTGATGAGCACTAATTGAGTGTGTACTTCATTAATAGGAATCATTGTCAAATACCGGTTTCCTAGTTTGATACAGATTCCTGTCTGACCATCTTATATATAAGGGTAACGCAATACATATTTTTCATAATAAAGATCCATTCGAAAAAATACACATAAAGAGATATTAATTGTATCGGCTAATCAACTCATTCATTGGCAATGGAATATCTTGAGAAATCAATGGAAAGTCTTGATAGGTATGAAAGAGAATTGGCTGCAAAAAAAAAAAAAATTGACTTAGGAAACTACTGGAAGAGAATTGGCTGCAATTAGGAAACTACTGGAAGATCCAGAAGTAATAGAATTTGTAGAAAGCGGAGGATTAGATCCGGCTATTCGCAGTTTATTTTGAACTTTATTTAGAGACCCTAAAACATTAATAAAGTGAAAGTAACACTCTTCCAGAAACGGAGGGAGTAGTATAGATGCTCTTAAGAGAACAATTGAAGGTCTAGAATGGATAGATGGAACAGCTAAGGAATATTTGAGGGAATCAAATAAAATTCTTAGGAGAAGTTTGATGGATATTCAAAATCATACGGAAAAAATAGATGTTTTAGATGATGCAAAAGTTTGTTCAGTTTCCGGTGCAGATCAGCGTGCAACCAGTTTGGAGGCCGAAGACCCTAAAACAGCTCAAGAGGGAAACCGGCCAACGGCAAAGACATTTGCTGATATTATAGACATATTCAGTGAGTTTTTAGCCACATCCTCTTCCAGTTCTTAAAATTTTGTCAATAACTTTGTCGTTAAAAGCCTGCTTGAGTTTGTTTTTTTTCGTTCTTTACTGTAAGTCTGTGCAACTTATTATTTCAGCTTATCCATTAATAAAAATTTATTTACTGTTAATTAATCATTACAAACATACTTGTACTATACTTCAAGATTTTGTACAGACGATGGCTCTTCAAAAGATCCATTATCCATGCTGCAACACCGCATCTCCCGATTAAACACCTATTTTCTTACCTAGCATATGCTTCACTGTCAGAAAATTTTGTGCGGTCATGGCTTTTGTAGACATAACTGTGCGCATATATTTTATTTTACTTCCACAAAATCATTGTGTCGGTTTCCAGGCACTCTCTAACACGATCTCTCCATGCTCATGTCATTTGTAAACGTAATTGTGCATATATTTTGCAAAATGTAAAGCCATTCTCGCGTCTTGACTCGAAAAAGAAACAATGGTTATGGTGGAGGCAATACCAGCATCTCTGCATTGCAATCACAACGATGAGATTATTCTAATGAAAACAACGAGAGGAAACAAAAAGTCGATTGCCATACCCTTATCAATCAACAGTACATGGTTACAATTTTTCTATCATAAAATAATAAAAGAAGAATCAGTAAACTCAAGGTATATATATACATTAATCAGCACCAATCAACACCAAATATATATACATGTAGCTCTGTGCTATAAGTAGTCTTTTGTGCATACAGTTGTGAAAAAATTGGATTGAATTGCTAAATCATTCAAATTCAGAGTACAACGGAAGTGATGAAAATGACTTGCAAGGATAGGGCAGGGGCACACGGCCACTGTGGACATGCAACCAGAAGGAAAGGACCGGAAAATTTAGATCAATTAAAACTTGACCATATGAAGAATTAAAAATGATATCAACAAGTCAATTGGTCTCACTAAAACATACTAATCTAATGCCTCATTTGTCTTCCAGTCTCTAATATTTCTGATCTTATCTATGTATCAAAGTAGGAATTAGATTCGACTATTCAAAGTCATATGCAAAAGATAGATGTCTTACTTTTAGATGACCCAAAAGTTTGCTCAATTTGCAGTGCGAAAAAGCGTGCATCCAATTTGGGGGCCGAAGACCCTAAAACAGCTCAAGAGACAAACGGGGCATCGCTCAAGACATACTGGGGTGAGATTTTAGCCAAATTCGGTTAGTTTTTAGCCAAATTCTCTCGTTCCAGTTCTTAAAATGTTGGCAATAAATTTGTGGTTTAAAGTCTAATTGAGTTTGAGTTGGTTTTGGATTTTTTTCATCCTTTATTATAAGTCTGTCCCACTTATTTCCAGTCAGTTTATTGATTAATAAAAATTTGTCATTCTTTAATTTTTCAGAAGTTAAATATTTTTTCATCCTTTACTGTTTTAGTGTCGTCTAAAATGTCGTATGTCTAGAATTTTTGATTTATTCGTTCATACAAACATACAAAAAGAGAGACTTATACTTGGATCCATTTCTTAGATATATGCCACCACAAGTGTTCCTTTGTCTCATGGAGACTATGGAGTTATTGACATTATTCTTGCTTTGGTCTTGTTCATGTACGAACCATAGAAATAAGAAGTGAAGCCCCAAAGTGTTAAAGCCAATGCCATCCCTTTCTCTGCCGTGAAACTCTCGTGAAACGTTATTACTGCAGCAATCTGCGAGAAAGGAAGAATGGTCGCACCCACCACTCCCGCAAATAGGGAGGAGGTGCAAAATATGACCCCGGCTCTGCCGATAAACTGTAACTGCCAAACTACTACCATTGAAACTAACACGAGGTAATACTTTTTCGCTCCCAAGTCATATTCACTTGCTTCTTTCTGTATTGCCTGCAAATTATAAACTCAGTATATAAGTAAATATATAGATGACGAGCGTCCACAAATATGTACGTATATAACGATCTGTTATTCAGCTTACCAGGAAATCCTTGCTTATGAGACCCCCAACTGTGCAACTTACTGTTGCAAAGAACGAAAACCAAAATTGAAATTGCAACACAATAGGATAAGTCATGACTTGATTGGCTTTAGCATAAGCAACTTGGGTGCTCACTAAGATGAACCCAACACTTGAAGCAGAAGCTATACTTATAAAGAAACCCCGCAAATACTGAGATTTCGTAACACCAGGTGGGTGATCACTGACCCCTCGTATACCAAGCAGTATACAACCCATTATTATTACTACGATTGCATTAATCGAGTATGGAGTGAACTTTTGTTTAACCCAAAAGTATGAAACAAAAGAAGTGGAAACAAGTTGGGTTGTGAAAAGGAGGGATGAAGTGGATACAGGAAGGAATGACAAACCATAACTATACATATAACTTGCTATTCCTTGAGATAAGCCTAATAGAGCAGCATAGAGCAAAAGCTTTCGACAAACAAAAAAATCAACGTTAGGTTGACTCCGGTCGCGTCTAAAGTAAAGGATTACGAGTGGAACTATTAGTATAGGAAACCCAGCCATCTGTAACCAACTAGATAACCATATTCCGTTTCCTCCATGTAAGAAGTATAGTCTTGTTAGTAAAGGTCCTCCGATCCATCCTAAGAACATAAATGCGCAGCTCAATAAGAGTAGAACCTTTGGAGGAGACTTATTAACTCTTGAATCCTCCTCTTTGTTCGCTTTGGTTAACCCTCCTGCTTCTACGATGTTGATGTTCACAGACATATCATCTTCTTCTACAACATCTACTACACGACTTTTACTACGACCCAGCATCATATAAATGGTATATAGCGAGGTAAAATAGTACTCTCTATATATCACTCTAGATTTCAGTGTCTATAATGTGATGAAGTGATGAGACCAATATCTTACATGCATATTTATAGTACATATGAACGGGCATTTTGGTTGGTGGTGTATCAGGAAACAACGGGGAAGCTGCTAGCGGGTAGTGCATGCGTGTTTAGACAATTAGAACGTTTTACGTATCTTCCTTATATTTGCTATAGGCGCAACCATTTTCTAGTTCACTAGATAAAAGATTCCACTGAAACATATGTATATAATAATATCTTGGCCTTATTATAATAACTAAACTACACAAACATATCACTACGATATACGGTGATTTTGAGTCTAATATCTTGGCCTCTGAGAAGAACAATTAAAGTTGCAGTTATATAACCTGGCCAAATTGGGGTATACCCAGATTAATTGGAGTATACTTAATGAGACAAAATCCAGGTCATTTAAAAGTAAAACAGGCCACCCCTTAACCATATATTTTCAAAATGGCTAATATATCCTTGTTTAATTAACCAAAAAAAAATCTGATTTTGTTAATTAATTGAGTTTAGATTAATTAATTGAGTAGATTAAAACTTTTGAAACTATGAATTTAAGTTATGAATTTTTGTTTTTGATTGAACTTATGTGGGAAGATTTTTGATGAAATTTTTTTCCTCCGAGAATATTTTTTGCAACGGAATTGAAAGCATACTACCCAAACACTTCTAAAAAGGGGATTGCAAAGTTGATGTATGAAATCAAACTCAAAATTAAAGAAGAAATCGACACTTTCAGTTCTGAAACTATGAAAAGTCGGCAAGGTCGACGAATGAAGACAATGCCGACTAACATTGGCCGGCAAGGTCAACGAATGAAGACAATGCCGACTAACATTGGCCGGCAGGGTCTACGAATGAAGAGAATGCCGACTACCTTTGGCCGACAAGGTCTGGGAATGAAGAAGATGTCGGCTTTATTATTTTGGACACACGGGAGACTGTTGCAAATGCTTCAGTAGTCGGCATCTTATTGATTTCTTACCTTGCCGGCTATCTTATAGTCGGCATACAATAAATTTCTTACCTTGCCGACTAATATACAGTCGGTAGGGTTCTATTCATCTACAGTGCCGACTAATAACAAAATTAAACTCAGGAAAATTAAGTTTCTGTGACATAAAGTCGGGATGGTACAAGACTAAGAAGACGCCGACTAGAGAAAAGTCGGCAAGGTTGGTTATTGAATACCTTGTCGGCCCTGGTTATTGTGTAACAGTCGTCATGGCAGTTATGAAAAGTCGGCATGATCTTCATGTTACGACCTTGCCGACTACCATCAAAATCTTAAGGTCGGCATCTAAATTTAAAAAAACCCTGCCGACTAAAGACCCTGAAAATCATAATTTTCTATTTCTAGCATAATATAACAATCAAAACACACAACACAATGATGGGTTTGAGTTTAGACATCACTTGCAATCTTCTTTTCGCCGGTAGAGGGTTCTTTTCAGCATCTTCGGGGATTGCATTCTCGGGTTTACTCGTTCCAACTTTTTCCTTACCTTTTTCCTCTGATTTGGATCTTTTGATATTACCTGTTGAATCTCTATTACTACTTGATCGTTTAGAATCAACCATGTTTTGTAGAAAATTAAAATTGATATTTTTGGTTGATTTTAGGTTGATGGAATAAGATGAAGGAAGGAGAAGAGCAGAGGGATTAGAGAAGAGAGATTAGAAGAAGATTAAACGTTTTTAAGTTTAGAGTTTAGTTTTTAGGTTAATTAGTTTAGGTGTATTAAAGTAAAATCAACACTTTTGACCACCCCTTAGCAAAGGCACTAGGTCCATATAAATTTGGGTATACCCCAATCTCGGCAGGTTATATAAGTGTAGTTGCACTCAGGAATAGTTCTGGTTGGGAATGAAATCCTCTTCGTTGTGGGCATCCATAATAATACCGGCAACCTAGCCTAGGACGTATACGAATTTCGTATAATCCATGCTTTTGAACTAATCGTGTAACGGGTAAACTAATAGAGTCAAAAAGTAAAGTAAACAAAAACGAAAATTGTGTAAAGAAGAAGATTAAGAACTACATTTTGAGTTAACCGCACTTGACCAACGCGACTTTCTTCCTTCAAACAAGCAGATGTTGAAAAATGAGACTTGCATCCATAGACGCGTAATATGGTTTTACATACTGTATTAGACTACCCAATCACAACAAGTCCTCCCAAGTATTGAATAACATTCATTATTTGAGTAAAAAGCTTATTATTAAGTGGATCGGCAAAGAAAAAATGATGACAAAAATCCAAAGAGGAGGACATTTACAAACATTGACTTTGAAAACTGAAAACGATCTTGTCATAATTCAGCATGATTGCTGAAGGCGGGGTACCAGCATTAGCGGGCTGGTACCATTTGCAGCCCGGCCACCTTTGGCAATTTTGCTAATTCAGTGTCATTTTTAAGGTAGTCAACTAAGTCAACGTGTATACACACTAGTAGAGACTGACAAGCTCTTTGGTAGTCAAAATGTGCTAGCTAGTTGTGTGTGTAATAGAGTCCTCAACTCTATAAGTAGGTGCCATAGAAGTATATGGTAGTAATTGCAGTAGTAATTTACTTTTATTAGAATAATAAAGTATAGACAACTGAACCAATATAATATATTTTTTTATATTATTTGTACGATTTAAATGTCAAAATAAATTTGGGAATTTCGTATCTAAATCACAAGTCTTGCAAAAAAAAAATATAAAAGCCTAAAAACAATATAAAAGCCTAAAAACAATAGTAAACTGGGAATGGGAAGGATGTAGAGTAAATGTTGGTGACGTTATTGACTACTAAATGATTGAAGTTCAAAGTGATGCAAACACCGAACAAGCCAATAGAGTAATCAGTTTGTTTTTTCTTTTTTTAAAGCATCATGGAGTAATCGATTACACTAAAAACAAACGGCTTACGAATAGACTAAACTGAAAAAGTAATAGTAATTCTTTTTCAGAAACAGAGAGTATTGGAAATTCATCTTGTTTAATTCCAATATTAATTAATTAAACCTAACTGTGAAATGATAGACAATACATTGTAAGGTACCGAATGAAGGCATGTCCCAAACCAAAATGAAGCAAATATCGAACAACTAATCAGCATTGGTTTTATGTTTCCTCTAAGCAAATAGCATTAGCCAACAACACACCCTAATTAAGAATACAATTGATACAATCCCTAATTAAGAATACAATTGATACAATAACTAACACCAGTCAGATTCCATACAACACTAGAAAAAGAAGAAAAAAACGCATAATTCATTAGTTATTTGGTGAACCTTGGGCATTATTTGGTTGACCCATATGCTTGAAGCATGATGTCAAGAACGTGCTTGATCTTGACAAGACTAAGAGAGTACACGAGTAACAGGGAAGAACACAGAGAACTTTAAACACCTCTACACTCAACTGAGCGCAGCCTCAGATTCAATTTTATTCATTTTCTTCACTTCGCTCTACAATCATTGACTCTTAAATACTGAAGGAAACCCTAACAAAACTAAACCTAGCTTATTACAGCCCTACACATGTGTGCATCTTACACGGCAATAACTCAATTAAAACAGATAATGGTAAAAACAGGATATGGTATAATGATTGTTGAAGTTAAAGACAGGAAGTTAAAAGCTATGGGAAGCCAACTTAGGGACATGACAATACCCTCCTCTTCAGACAAACTTTGTCCTCAATGATTGAACTTAGGAAAATGAGATGTGACATTAGCAACATCCTTCCATGTTGCATCTTCTGGCGTGGTATGGGACCATTGGATTAAAACTTGAGGGACCATTAATCCTTGTCGACATTCCTGGCGGAAATTCAGAGCTGCAACAGGTTTGAGCACAATCTTACCTTCTGCATCAGTCAAGGGGAGTGTAGGGGTAGTGATGGCAGACAACCCAATTTTCTTCTTTAACTGTGAGACATGAAATACATGATGTATTTTGAAAGTAGCAAGTAGAGCCAATCCGTAAGCTACCTGACCAATTTTGTGGGTCACCTGAAAAGGTACATAGTATCGAGCTGAGAGTTTAAGATTGCTTCTGAATGCCATCGAGGATTGCCTATAGGGTTGTAGCTTGAGAAATACGTAGTCACCCACCTCAAAAGACCTATCAATCCTCTTCTTGTCAGCCAAAAACTTCATCCTCTCCTGATTCTTGGATAATGTCTCCTTTAAGATATCTAACATAGCTGATCTCTCCTTCAAGTAATCTTCAACGGCTGTTACTGAGGAAGTGACCTCCATAGGAAAAGCCATGTGGGGAGGGTGATAACCATACAAATTGGTGTTGTACCGCCACTCAACAAGTGATAGCCATTTGCTCCAGTGCTTTGGCCTGTGACCTGACATGCATCTTAAGTAGCCTTCCAAGCAAGCATTCACCCTTTCAGTTTGACCATCTGACTGTGGGCGGTAAGCAGTACTCATATTCAACCTTGTTCCCAAAGATCTAAAAAGTTCCTGCCAGAAACTACTAGTGAAAACCTTGTCCCTATCAGAGACAATTGAAGCTAGTAATCCATGCAGCTTGAATATATTGTGCAAGAACTCTTGGGCCATGGTGAGAGCAGTGTAAGGATGAGTTAAGGCTATAAAATGTGCATATTTTGTAAACCTATCCACAATTACCATGATGACATCCTTCTTGTTGGATTTAGGAAGACCTTCAATAAAATCCATGGAAATATGTTGCCAAGCTTGAGAAGGGATTGGTTATGGTTGGAGAAGGCCTGGTGATTGAACGTGCTCCACTTTGTTTCTCTGACAAGTGTCACAGTGGCTGACAAACATTGTAGTGTCCTTTTTAAGGCCTTTCCAGTAAAAGCATCTCTTGGCCCTTTGATAACTGCCTTGATTCCTGAGTGACCACACACTGCAGAAGAGTGAATGAAATCTAAAAGTATCCTTCTTAACTGATGGCCTTCACCAACATAGAGCCTTCCCTTGTAACTAATAATGCCCTCAGTGTATGAGTAGTTTGGGACAGCAGTGGGATTGAGTAAGAGCTGAGGTATTAATGCAGTGGCTACTTGGTCATTGTCATAGCTTTGAATGACTTCTTATACCCAATTAGGTGTGGAAAGTGTCACAGACTTGCTGCTAGCTGAGTGCTCCTCTGAATGAAGCCTCGAAAGTGCATCTGCAGCCTTGTTGTCAATGCCTTTTTTTGTATTGGATTGTGTAATCAAAGCCCAAAAGCTTCATGAGCCATATTTGTTGTAATACAGTGGTGATCTTTTGTTCCATGAAGTATTTAATGCTCTGTTGATCTGTGTTGATGAAGAAGTGATGGCCTAAGAGGTAGTGTCTCCATCTTGTAACTGCCATGACCACTGCTAGTAACTCATTTTCATAAGTAGATAACCCAAGATTCTTTGGTCCCAAACGTTTGCTGAAAAAAGATATGGATTTACCATCTTGCATGAGTATAGCTCCAACACCATGAGAACATGCATCTGACTCCACTACAAAGGGTTTTGAAAAATCTGGCAAGGCCAAAACTGGTGTAGTGTACATAGCAGCTTTAAGAGAATTAAATGCATCTAATGCTAATGAAGACCAATGGAATGCATTCTTCTTTAACAAGTCAGTGAAAGGCTTGCAAATTGTGTCATATCCTCTCACAAATTTGCTATAATAGCCAGTAAGGCCTAAGAACCCTCTTAATTGCTTCAAGTTGGTGGGAACTGGCCAGTTCTGCATGCATTGAATCTTGTCAGGGTCAGCTGCAACCCCTTGAGCAGTAATGATGTGACCCAAGTATTTTAATGAGGATTGAGAAAAAGTACATTTAGAAAACTTAGAAAATAGTTGATGTTGTCTTAGTAGAGTAAGAGCTATAGAAAGGTGATGAATATGGTCTTGAAGGTTGGCACTATAAATCAGAATATCATCAAAGAAAACAAGGATAAATTTTCTGAGATGAGGACCAAAAACAGAATTCATTAATGCTTGAAAGGTAGCTGGTGCATTGGTTAAGCCAAATGGCATGACTTTGAATTCATAATGCCCATGGTGTGTCCTAAATGCAGTTTTATGGATATCAGGAGTATGGACTCTGATCTGATAATATCCTGACCTCAAATCTAGCTTAGTAAAAACTGTTGCACCATGTAATTCATCTAGCAACTCATCAATAATGGGAATAGGAAACTTATCTTTGATGGTAATGTCATTGAGCTTCCTGTAGTCAACACAAAATCTCCAAGTGTTGTCTTTTTTCTTCACTAGAAGTATAGGAGAAGCAAAGGGGCTCTGGCTATCTTGAATTATGCCTACCTTCAACATTTCTTGCACCAAGGACTCTACTACTGATTTGTGAATATAAGGGCATTTGTATGGCCTTAAAGTGATTGGTTGAGCATTGGGTCTGAGTTGGATTTTGTGATCCAAACTTCTTGGAGGTGGTAGGTGAGTAGGTTCAAAGAAAACATCTTTGAACTCATCAATGAGGTTGTGGACTTGAGGTGGTATAGGGTCAGGTATTGGGGTTGTGGAAATATGAAAGAATTGACCTACCAATGCAGGTGAGTTCTTCTTAATGAACTTCTTCATAGCAGTGCCACTCATGAGCATGAGGGATGACTTGGATGTAGAGCCTTGTAGAGTAATAGGATGACCATTGTAGATGAAGGAAATGGAGAGTTTAGCCAGATTAAATGTAACATCTCCCAATGTGCTAAGCCAATCTGCTCCCAAGATAATGTCACAACCACCTAATGGGAGCAGTCTTAAATCTCCAAGAAAATCATGTCCTTGCATATGCCAATGTAAATTTTGGCATACACCAGTTCTAGTAGTTCTTGGTCAATTTGCCACTGTAACTAATATGTGTGTTGTGGGTTGAACATCACAATCCAGTTGGTTAACAAGTGCAGAGTCGATGAAGCTATGAGTGCTTCTTGTGTCAACCAGTACTGTGACAGCTCGGCGTTTAATGAATCCTGGAATTCGAATAGTGTCAGCACTCGTTATGCCTGTAAGGGCATGTTAGGATAATTCCATGTCTGACTCAACCAAGGAATCTGTAGATGCATCATTTGGAGGTGGTGGAGCAGGAGCCTCTGGCTCATCTTCTTCAGTTAAGACCATAAATAAGTGTAGAGGTCTGCATTTATGGCCATGAGTATATTTCTCATAGCAATTATAGCAGAGGCCTTGAGCCCTCCTCCTTTCTTTTTGTTCTCTGGATAAGCGCCGAATAGGTGGTGGAACATACAAGGATTTAGGTGGCTGTGAGGGTAGTGGTGGTGGAGGAGTGACTGTAGTAGAGGTATGAGTGGGTGGGGAGGTGGTTTTTAGTGGTTGGTGAGAGTATTTATTGAAATAAGTGGTTGTGGTGGATGGTTTAGGGGAAATAGACTTTGAAAATTTTTGATGTTGAGAGGCTAAAACACTCTCTTGTAAACGGGCTAGATAGTAGGCTTGTGATAAGGTGGTAGGTTTGTGCATTTCGACAGATAAACGAATAACCTCCTTCAGTCCACTCAAAAAACTCATAACAAAATAGTCTTCCCTATAGTGTGGGTTATGCTGAAGCATTAAGGCTTTAAGTGGTTCAAACTTCTCATAGTATTCATCCACAGAGTTAATTTGAGATAATTTATTGAAGCATCCCACAAATTTTTCATTAGCTAGATCTTCAAATCTTTCACAAAGGGAAGAAGAGAATTCAGACCAAGAGATAAAATCTTTACCAGTTTGGAAGTCGTGGAACCAAGATTCAGCTTTCCCTACTAGGTGGATAGAAGCAAACTGAGTCTGTTGCAGTTCTGGCACTGACTTGAGCTGAAAAAATCTTTCACATCTTCGTACCCATCCTCTAGGATTATCTCCATCAAATTTAGGAAAATCTATTTTAGGGGTTTTGATGTTTGGGTCTTGGTGGTTTGGTAGAAAGGTATTATGAGATGGACCAGATTGGTCAGAGGATGGTGGTGTGGTGTGGGTGGAGTAGTCATCAAAGCAGTAAACTGTTGTTTTGATTCCTTCGCTAAAGCAATGAGTGTGTTCAGGGATTCTTGCTGATCCTTTGCTGCTCCAGCACAAGCTGTACTATCTTTGTTATGTAGATCTGTTAAAGTTTGCATCATCGTTGTCAGCTCCTTGGTGGTAGCGTCCAGTGCTTTAATGGATGGACCTCCAGTCATTGTAGAGTACAGGAAAAGATCTTCTGGGTGATACCAATTGTCAAGAACGTACTTGATCTTGACAAGACTAAGAGAGTACACGAGTAACAGGGAAGAACACGGAGAACTTTAAACACCTCTACACTCAACTGAGCGCAGCCTTACAGCCCTACACATGTGTGCATCTCACACGGCAGTAACTCAATTAAAACAGATAACGGTAAAAACAGGATATGGTATAATGATTGCTGAAGTTAAGACAGGCAGTTAAAAGCTATGGGCAGCCAACTTGGGGACATGACACATGACTACAGGTTTTCTGCCTATGAAAACTATGATTAGCCTGTACTATATATAGCTATTTTTGTTGCAGTGACTTTGTTTCGGCTGTTCGGTTTTCTGTGTATCAGTTCGGTACGTCCATCCTAAAAGGACAATAAGCAAAATGATCGAGCTGAAGAAACAGCTATATACAGAAATCCTTGTCAATCAAGAAATAGAAATCCTTGTCAAACAAGGAAGCAGGTTTCCTCATCTTATATATAAGGGTAGCGCGGTACATACACAGCAAGAGAGATTTATTCAGTTCATTCATTGGCAATGGAAGACACAAATACGAAGAGGGAAAATCATCTGAAATCTTTGGAGGGGTGGAATGCCGTTGTTAACAGTTTTATGAGGTCAAAGACCCGTTGTGGAAGTAACTGTGCATATATTTCACTTCCACAAAATCATTGTGTCTGTATCTCCGTCCTCATGTCTTCTGTAAATGTAGTTGTGCAGCCATATATTAGCAACATGTAAAGCCATTCTCTGTGTCTCTACTCAAAAAAAAGAACAATGGTTAAGACAGAGGCAGCATCTGCATTGCAATCACAATGAAGTGAGTATACCAAAGAAAACAAAGGGGGGAAACAAAAACCTCAGATTATCACACCCCTATAATAATCTCTCTATAATGAGAAGCAGGACAATGACCAATATGGCAATATGCGTCTCAATGACCTAAAATCCTCTTTAAGAAGTTCAGTATACAACAAGTATAAAGGCTTGAGTATCAAACTGGTAGCAAATGAAGAAAAATTTAACAACAGATACAAGCATCTTTCTTTCTTTTCCTTTTCAGAGCTTCAACTTTAAAACTTTAAAACTTGATCTTAAAAACAAATGTAGCGAAAAAAAACTGGCTTAGTCTGAGACAAGAACTGTCTGGGTAAAACCGATAAACAGTTGCAAAAAGAGCAATTTGGAACTAAAATCTCCCGATTGATCTTTCTTATGACCATGAGATAGATCTTCCACTTTAAATAAGTCATATCGAAGGGCCTTCTAGCTGCCACCAGAGAGCAAAAATAGATATATTCAACTAAATGCAACAAGAATGGAATCTCCAACTCCAAAGCTAGACAATTGCCATCAACAAGAAGTAACAACAACTGCACCAGAGGTACCGACCGAACATATAGCCCTCTCACAGGAATATTAGTTATAGGCAGGTGAATAAACTGATAATGTGCAAGGAGATGTGATACTTCATCGGTCAAAATCAACTGTGATTTCAAAGATAGATATGCATAGAGAGCAGATTCATATTTTAAAACTACCCCCACACCAAAAGCCCCATTTTGGTAATCACTAAAAGATTAATAATGCACTGCCTTTTCGTTTGAGCTGACATCTCTGCAAAATAAGTGTAACAAATGAAGACAATATCATATGAATATGACAATATTATAACTGCAAGCTGTAGGCGTAAACTAACATACAACAAAGGAAATAAACCTGATATATTGAGCCTCTTTATAGAAAGTTAATTGAAAATCATCCTTCAACTCCAACCAGGATTCACCGAAGGTAAAACTACTAATAACTTAAAAATGCTAAATGAAAATCTTTGAAAAGCTACTTGAAGAGCAAACATTAGATCAATCTAATGTCAGATCATCACGTTGCGCTAAGGAAGGATTTATAACAACGTGAACATGCTACTGTTTCCCTAGACACATGGAAATAACTGAGATACGATATGTTTATTGAAGACACATGTGAATGTTATAAAATTCAGTTGAGACTGCAATTCATTCAATGCAGAACCTTCTTTCATTTCTTCTTCTTTCGTTTTATTTTGATCATTTATCTATATGCAGTGGTTGAATGTAAACTTAAATGTCGTTCCAGATCATTCCCAATCCACAAAGATTACTAAAGTTAGTCTAGCTATCAGGTATCAATATCTATAGAGCAACATACTTTTTATAATCAGAGAAAGAAACTAAAAGAATCATGCTAATATCAGCATATGCACGAAAAGATACAACAATAGTGCATACTGGCTCAAACACAAAAATTCTTCTCTAAAGGTTCCAAGAATGAGTAACTAGTTTTATTCAAGTTCAAGACATTGAGAACTGATACAATTGAAGAAATTCAAATTACCAAAATGAAGTTGAGGAAAAGTTGTCACACAAACCTAATATTTTCAAACAACTATTAATTAAAAATGAAACTCCTAATGTCATATAGTTCTCTACAGGAGGAGGAAGATAACAACTCTTACTAGTGAAATTAGGCAGGCCCTATACAGAAGGGTTATCCCGAACCATTTACTCAAAATTTTGTTAAAGAATGATCAAGTCTCAGCTGGTTTACAAGTTCAATCTCACGAATCAGCTTCATCGAGTCAAGGCAGCATGTCATTGACAAGGCTACACTGACACAACTCCTGAATATCAAAATTATAGCCCCAAACCACAAATCAGGAAATTACACATATATATACAGGGTTTAACCGGTTTACATCAATCGGGTCAATACTAAAGATGTCTGCAACATCAATTTCTTCTTTGCTCTACTTAACTAGATTTCCGAGCACAGAAATTATGATCAACATGAACATTTTAGCATACCTAGAAATATTTTGATGCAATCATTTGTTTCAACACAAACATCTGAAGAAAATGTAGTTCTGCATATATATTGCATACTTGACTCAAAAAAGAAACATCGATGAGTATACTGAACAAAGGGAGGAAACAAAAACAAAATTATCATACCCTCTATGATACTAATTTTGGAGTTAATTGACCCTAAAAAGAAAAATTGCACCCAAAACTAGATTATTGAACTGTAGAAAAAAAAAAAAAAAAAAAAAAAAAAAAAAAAAAAAAAAAAAAAAAACTCTGGCAACACCGCTGTATCAGACGAAACATTTTCAGGGAGTTTAAGCGGAAGAACCAGATTGTGCAGAAGCAAACCCAGAACTTGAAAAAGAAACTTTTCAGAAAGAGAATAAATGAAAAACAAATCAAAACGATACAAAGAGAAACCTAATCTCTTTTCAATCTAAATCTCTGGTTATGAGGAATTTTATAAAATTGGAATTGAAAGAAGAAAAGAAATGTAACAGAAAAGCCAAACCAGCAATCCATGGAAGAGGATTGCAAGCATTAATATCTGCTTCCATCGATCTTTGGGGAGAGACAGTGCGGCGACTATGCAATAAAAAACCTACATAGCCGCCAAAGTTCCCATCGCCTTTCCTCCCCTGATTTGATTGTAAACCCTACACCCCTATTTATAACAGATTTTTATTTTCTACTTTCCGTATTTGCCCTTCGTCCACGCACCGGAGCGCATCAACCTTCCGATATGAGGCGCCTTTTAACGAGTTTACGGGCCTAGGATGGAATCCTATTATTTGGGGCTGCATCCGGTTATTAAAAAGAAATCCATAAAACTCTTTTATCTTGTTAGAGTTCAAATTTGTGCACCCCTGGTGCACATTCCAGCGGTTCTGGCTGGTTGATAAAATTTACAAAACCACCTCTCTTTTTCCCTTTTCTTTTTCACTTTACTTATTTATATTTTTTTCTTTTTCGTTTATATTGTGTTTATATATCCTCTCTTCCATAATTTCATTTAAACCTGCAGCATCATCGAAAAATAGATTGTAACATTGATATTCAGTAACTGATCTTCACCATAATAATCATGAGCACCACCAGAAGCAACAATAGATTTTGGATCTGATAAAAAAAAGACTTTGTTACCATAAATCGTGTTTATTAAGAATTCATTACCTAATATAACCTCAAGTTTTTTGTCTACCCCTCTTCGATTTGGATTATTGAAGGTGATTAGTAATGTTTCTTCTTGATCGAAAGAAATTAGCGATGCCAGTTCATAATGTATTGGCCTGTTTACAAACTATTACATTGATTCGACCGAAAATTCAAAAAATCAATTGAAAATCTGAACTTAAATTTCATATTTGAACAGCAAGAAGGGCGCTTTGATTAATGGAGTTTCATTTTTACAACGAATTTTTATTTTTCTCTACTTTAATACGCTTTGTTTGTTGTTGTTGTTAGTGGGATATGAACAGTTTCCAATTGGTAAGACTTATTCCAGAATGTTGGATTTGAGATTTGGAATTTGATTTCTTCTTCGCAATTTCGATAATACACACAGATGATGCCCTTGAATTCATGTTTTCCTTCATAAAAGAAAAAAACTCCACAAGACAGACAAATAGAAGAGAGATCCATCAAAAAAAGGAGAAGCAAAAAAGGAAGAAGAGGAATCCACAACGAATGACTATTCGGAATTGCAGACAATAAACTCCCTAACATTTCGAAAAACAAGACTCTAAAAATCTTCCACTAGAATAGAGAGATAAGAATATTCATATATATATATATATTGATTATTGGAAATATTTTTATCAAAATCATAATCATGATTTGGATGCTTTAAAAAGAAATCATGATTTAATAATGATGTAATATTGTTGCAGACTTAAATAGAGTTTTACTATTCTGTGATTGTTTAAATTTAAAAAAAAAAAAAAAAAAAAGTAAGTGATAAAGAAAAGAGAAAAAAAGAGACGTGGTTTTGCAAATTTTACCATCCAATAAAAATGGTCGGAATGTGCACCCCGGTTTTTTGGGTGCACAAATTTGGACTCATTTTTTGTAATACCTAATCTATCTTTTGTTTGATTAGCGTTAATTAAAATAATTAAGCTAACTAATCAGTATTAGTGACTGGATTAGGCTAATCAAGTGATTAATCTTTTGAAAATCAAAACTTGATTTTCCTGGATTTTGAAGAAGGAGAAGGATAATTTTAGTGAAATTTTTTTGAAAAAACTTTGAAGAAAAATGATGAAACTCTTCGCCACATTATTCAGGAAAACCTTATAATCAACTCCTAATAGCAATTTTATTGATTTTAATCTAAGTTGTGTACGAGTTACAACTGGGATAATGTGTCGAACCAACCATAACAGGTAAATATGGTTGGAAGTTGAGGAACTCCCAGCCGTAAATAAACATAATGAATAGGAAGTGAAGAACTTCTGGCCGTTACTTGGTCTAGAATCACCTGAGTCTGTATTACGGCTGGTTTAACATGTTTAGAAGGCAATTTTTCCGTCCGTAAATGAATATGTGAGTTGAGAAATTTAGAGTTTCAACAAGAATACATACTACGATTGAGAGGTAGTAATACTTTGATTAATTAGACCACAATAAAATTGATTACATACTTACTAGGTCCGCATTACAAAGTTGGTTTTAATAACATCCCTTTCGATGTATCAAGAAGTCTTTGATGATGGAGAATTGAGCTTCGAAGTTGAAATTATAACCTTTTCATTTTATCCATTCCTTCTTAGCTTGAGCTACGACTTCATCACCAGTCTCACCTCTAAGTCGAAGTTGCTTGCACATACGAAGTAAAGCCATGTATTCTTCCACTTTTCTGCCTATGTCTCAAAATCGAAGATACAATTCAACTTCATTGCGGTTATCAGTGTTACCTGTTCCACTACAAAAAACAAAAAAAAAAAAAAATCTTACTTCAATGCGATTGACTGACTAAACTACCTTTCTTTCGTTCTTCTCCCCTCTTTGGATTGCATAGTACAAAATTTTTACATCATACAAAGTAAAGTTGGGTTTATCCTTTGAGTGTATTGCATTGAGTTTGTATGGGTTTTGGTGGAGATTATTGAGGTAAAAGGTGTTATTTTGATTTAGAATGGGTGGCAGGTGGTGTTATTTCAAGTATAAATAAATGGCTGAACAACTAGAACCTTCTATAATCAGTCTTCTAACGGATTTATTTTTTAAAATACAAAAAGTTGTCGATAGGATGTGGTAGAGAAAAAAGTGTTGGTATTTAAGGATACGAAATTTTGGTGACGCGTCATCTTCTGGGTATTGATACCATGCAACTTCAAAAGAATATGGGTTGTTTACAAAATCGTAATTATCTTGTTTCACCACGCGGTAGTTTGTCTCCAAGTAATTTGCTATTTCTTTTTGTGACGTTATTGTAGGTACATTGCAACACCCCGAGTTCCGGACCAGGGACAAACCCATATGTAGATCCGAACTCAAACTGTTATGGGTCGGAACGAGACTTATGCATATATTTATCCTTGCTAATTTACTTTTATACTAAACATAATTGAAACTTTTATACATGAATTGAAGCATATGATTATATTAAACATCGTTCAAAACATTTTCAGCTAAACATTTATTTTACACTTCAAACAATAAAAGAGAACAATGCAATCACTAATCTACTCATTTTTAGCTTCCACTTCCAACTTCCATGAATCTGCAAGGATTGTCAATTGGGGTGAGATGACAGCTCAATAGAATACATTCCCTTTCTAAAAATATAAGCAAACATGTCAACCAATCAAAGAGAATACGCACAACAACAGTATATGGTGTAACTTCAAGGATTTAATTATGTATATATTCATCAACTAAACTCACAATCTATCAAATCCTCTTAAATACACGAGTATCCTCGGTTCGTGCCCCGCCTATCCGTGTATCCTCGGCAGGGGACCGCCAACCTCACTTGTACGAGTATCCTTGGGTCGTGCCCCACCTATCCGTGTATCCTCGGTACGGGCACCACCATTCAAACAAATATATTCATTCATTTATAATTTCATACTACCATAGCGCGAGTATCCTTGGGTCGTGCCCCACCTATCCGTATATCCTCGGAATGGGCACCGCCATCCAAACAAGCATATCCAATTATTTATAAAATAATTTATCATATAATATACATCCAACACACTTCATTAACAAGTCATAAGTTCACCAACCCAACTAACTATGTAATTCTTTCAACCATTTAAGCAAACACGCTAACAGCAGAATTTTACGTTATAGGTTTCGTAATGATAACTTTGTCCGATATACCTCAAAATTTTAGTGAGCATTCCTGACACCATAATGTATAACATATCAAAATTTCACATGAAACTAACGGCTCAATCAAAAGATATTGATTTTACAAACGCATTACAACATCATGTTACCAAACTATTCACCATAAATTCAAATTAATCTAAAATTAAGAAAACCCAAAGAACAATGAAAGATAATACATTTATCTACAACTTTTGTTAAGACCTAAAATCATTTTAATATCATTAAGACTACCTAAGAACATCAAAACCACAGCAAAACGAAACTGTCCAGAATTTCAGAAATCACAATCCAAATAACAAGGAACATTCAACGGTGAATTTGCGTAGGAAAATTCTAAAATTTTAACAAGAGATACCTAATCATGTTATAAATCAAAAGGAAAATCCTGATCATCAATAAGAGATACATATTTATTCAATTAGATTCAATAAAACTAACAATACAATGGTATACGAAATAAACACCAAAAGAGAAAGGGTTTCACATTCTACCTTAATTAATTTGATCATCTTGATTCTCCATACTCTTCTTCTCTAAAAGAAACCTAGTTCCATCTCCTTCTTCTTCTCCCATCCTTTTCTTTTCTAACCTCTTAACTCTCTCTCCTAATTTTAATTATAATCATAAAACCTATATTAATATAATATTAAAACTAGCACTAATATACAAATTTATTATTTTGTTTATCTTTTCATTTTCTCTTAATTTTATCTATTTACTAAAATAAATTAAGTGACTCTATTTCCACCCATAGCTTTCCTAGTTCAAGCAACTCACCTAGGCTAAGGCCAAGGAACAACAACCCAAATAACAAGCTAAAGAGTATAACCCGACCCGAAATGATAAATAAAAATATCGGGTATTACATACATCTTTTTCGTTCCTGTCGTTTTTTGTTGTTTCCTTAGTAGCGCCTTGTTCTGCTTCAATCACCCGTTTCATTAATTGGCTCAATTATTGTTTTCTCTGGGCATTTTTCCAACTCTTTATGCATGTCTTGTAAAGTTATCGGTGTCGATCAGGGGTTGTCGGACGCCTGGTGTTTGTTCTTTTCTCTCACAACTTTTTTTTTCCTTCTTGAGGTCCCTGTATGATCGGGTCTGTAATTACGCCTCCTGTCTGTACTTCCTCCTCACTGTCTTCGTGCGCGTCTTTTATCGTCACTTCATCGAAATAAACTGGTCGACCGGTCGGTTGGTTCCCAATCTCACATGTACTGGTGCTTGATGGGTGTGTCATGATGGAAAAGAGACGAGCCTCTGGGTGTGGTCGCCAAATGTTGAGAGGTAAAGATGATATAGGTCCTACACGTCCTGGTCATAACAATGACTTACCTTTTCCTAGAATAGTAAGAGAGATAGCTCTCTTTCCATTGTACTATATTCCTCAATTTATAGTCTTTCCCAAAAATCCCTTCATTTCATGACATCATGCCACATGTCACTGAAACCCTCTTGTTTACAATTAGTGTCATTTCTCGTAACATAACCTATAACTTCTCATTAATCCATGCCTTCTCCAATCTATTCCATGGACATACCATATTGAACATGGGCCTTAGTACCCCAAGTCCCCACTTTCCTAGTGAGCTTGTCTCCTCTTTTGGGGGCTGTTAGAGCATTGCTCGGTCAAACTCACAAGTATTTCTATCTCAAGATTGTTGTAAAATTTAGTTGTCAAAACTTTATCTTGATTTCTAGTCTACAATTAGTTAAGTCTCGGATTAGGATAGAAGTGTAGTTCAGAAACAAACATCACGACAGTCGTCATTGCGTTCTACCGTTTGAAGGCGAAGATCAACCAAAGCTTTTGGAAAACTTCTTTTAACAAAAGGTAAGTGAAGATTGAACCACCTAATTCTCAAGTTATATTCATCTTTTTATCTATGAGACGATGTCGCATAACTAATTAGACTATCATAAGCATATCAAGAATTTTGAATCAAGTTTATCTTGGTAATTGGTTCTCGAAATATGACTAAACTTAATGAAAAAATTTCATACTTGATGAATTTCGGTTAAGGACAATTTATTGTTCGCAATTAAAATCATGATTCAAGTTTTATCATTTGAAAACAGCCTTGAATAGTGATATGTATCATTGATGTTATTCGGGAATGCTCCAAATCAATTTAGAGAGAAATACAGAACTACTGTAGATTCAGATATAAGATAGTGCACATATCAGTTTTATATGTACTCAGTACACGTAGCGGAGTAGCTATATGTCGACAAACATATTTTTGGTACGCATATTCGTATGCACACCATTAAAAGTCTGGGAACTCGTGAATCCGGATCGGTACGCAAACCAGTATGTATACTAGAAAAGAATTGTGGGTTACGGAACCGGTTTGGCATCCATATCAGTACACGTACCAGAAAAGTTCTGTGGACTCCGGAACGTGGCTATGTTTAAAGGGTATCCATACCAGTACACGTACCACAAATGTTCTGTGGACTTCGGAACTCGGTTATGTTTAAATGGTATCCATACCAGTACGCATACCGAAAAAGTTCTGCGAACTCCGGAATTCGGTTATGTCTAAAGGTTTACATACCGGTACACGTATCGTGACATAACTGTTTACAAACAGGTCAAGTAATAGTACCTTGTACGCCTATTTACCATGTTGATTAAATTCTTATACACATAAATTATTTTTCCGAGATAATTTGTATTTGAATAATCTCTAAAAACATCATAGACATATTTGATCACTTGATTGTGTTTCGAGTAAAGTGTTAAGTTTTTATGAAAATGCTCAAGCTTATAGTTCAGTTGGATAGTTTCGGCTAACCATTCATGAGCGTGGTTTTATACATGGTTCGGTTACGATTAATCCTAACCAGAATGTATATCTTGTTATGTAAATCATATTCAAAGATTCATCTAGCAATGGTTATTGTTTGCTTGGTTCCAAATCTATCTTAGATTAAACATAAAGCAACCTATGCTTTGAATATCTATAAAAGGGGAACTTCAAGCAACTAGGATCTTTGAACCCCGACGCTAGTTTTCTTGGTGTGTCCTAGTTGTAACTAGAGTCGTCCTCTTCCTAAAACCCTTTTAGGGTTTAGCGACTACAAAGACTTCATAAGGATTCGTAAAGCCAGGTCCATCTATTATCTATCTTGATAGCTCGAGTATCCTGATCTTGTTCGACTGTTGAGCTGCTCACTTGAACAAGATAGATAGAAATCATCAAATTTATCTTCGTCTCTGACTTTGTTGATTCCACAAGTTTTATACTTGTGAGGTGAATAATAATCTAGGATGTACTTCGGGTTGCATTGAGGTTAGCTAGACCTTGTCTATTGCTATCGATCTCCATCACCTTGATCTAACTTTTTGATCGTAAAGGAAATCATATGTAGGCTTATATGTGGGAGGCAGATTGGTTTAAAGTTTTCAATTGAGTTGAAGCAACTCTTAGTTGGTGTGACGTCAACTAAGAGAATCAATTGCGCGGAATCCTGCTGGGATTCAAGAGGCGTAAGGAGCGCGACTGTAACTGAATTGCTGGGAGGGTTTAGTTCGGTCTCAACTACATTCAAGTCCGAAGTTAATTGGTAGTAGGCTAGTATTTGTATCGGCTTTATACAATTTGGTGTTCAATCTGGACTAGGTTCCGTTTTTTCTTTTGCATTTGCATTTGCATTTGCGGTTTCCTAGTTAACAAAACTTCTGGTGTGTGTTATTTCTTTTTCTGCATTATATTGTTTATCTTTATAATTGAAATATCACAGGTTGTGCGTTAATCAATCAAAGTAGATACATCCATCCTTGTTTGTTTGATATACTAGATTGATACTTGGAAATTTATCTTTGGAATCACCAAGTACTCTCACCCGCAAATCAGGTTCACAGACTTTCCTCTGTAAACTTTCTGATTGAGGGAGAAAAAGATACAACTCCGAATATTCTTTTTTGATTGAGATTCATTAAGTTGAACTCTCGGAATTATATTTGAGTTTGTCCATACAGGTTGCCTAAGAAAAAGTTGGTGGTGTATTTTGGTACCCCTCGCGTTTTCAATTTGTATCAGAGCAGGCAAACACATTTAAGACCTAACAAGTCTGTGTTTGAAGAAATCTGACTATATGGACAAGAGTGCAATATCTATAAACGTACCTCCAACATTTAATGGCACAAATTACTTATGGTGGAAAATTGATATGCGTTCCTTTTTACAAGCCCTCGACTTTGAGACATGGAAACTTGTAGTTATTGGATACGATGCGCTGACAGTTGTTGTAGACGGAACCATTATTGCAAAGCCATTAGGACAATATAGTGAAACCGAGATAAGTGTTGCAAAGCATAATTCTGACGGGTTGAATGCTATTATCCACGCCATAAGTCCAGATCTTCAGCACTATGTGACTTCGTGCACTAAGTCTAAAGATGCTTGGGATATCTTAAAAACCGTATTCAAAAAAGATACCTCACAAAAAGAAGCTAGGATTCAAAACCTAAATTCTGAATGGGAAAATCTTCGTATGGATGATGAAGATTCATTTGATGAGTTTAATCTAAAGGTGTATGGAATTGTTTATGCATCTTATGCATTAGGGAAGACTATTCCCCAAAAGGACATTGTGATGAAAATTATATGATCTTTACCAGCAAGATACGAGTCTAAGAAACTTGTCATCATGGAAGGAAATAACCTTGAAACTCTTTCCAGAAACACTCATGTTGGAAAGTTGAAGATCTTTGATCATGAACTCCAATCTAAAACCGGAATGGATATTGCGTTCAAAACACTGAAAAATACTAAAACTCTTAAAGGTGAAAGTGTTGACAACTCTGTGGAAAATCTTGTTGATTCTGATTTTTCAGATGAAGATCTTTGAAAAAGCGGGGGTCTAACAACCTCACCCAATATTTTGCTTAGCAATCTGTATGGACTAACTCCAATATACTTACAAGAGAATCAACTAGACAGTTAGACTCAATCTTATAAAAAGTATATCAAAGAGTTATATCTAGATCTCTCAATTCAATCCGCAATCAAACAAATATAATTTGCGGGCCCGATTGAATATAAGAGAGATAACTTGAATGGTACCAAAGACCAATGTTCAAGGATCAATCAATTTCAATCAACAACCAAAGGTTGGATTTACCAATTGATCGATTCAACGCACAACCTGTGATATTTAAATTATATAACAAAATATAATGCGAAAAATAAATAACACAGACACCAGAAGTTTTGTTAACGAAGAAACCGCAAATGCAGAAAAACCCCGGGACCTAGTCCAGATTGAACACCACACTGTATTAAGCCGCTACAGACACTAGCCTACTACAAACTAACTTCGGTCTAGACTGTAGTTGAACCCCATTCAATATCACACTGATTCAAGGTACAGTTGCACTCCTTACGTCTCTAATCCCAGCAGGATACTACGCACTTGATTCCCTTAGCTGATCTCACCCACAACCAAGAGTTGCTACGACCCAAAGTCGAAGACTTGATAAACAAATATGTATCACACAGAAAAGTCTATTGAATAGATAAATCTGTCTCCCACAAATATACCTATGAGTTTTTGTTCCGTCTTTTGATAAGTCAAGGTGAACATGAACCAATTGATAACCCATACTTATATTCCCGAAGAACATCCTAGTATTATCAATCACCACAAAATAATCTTAATCGATTAACGAAATAAGATATTGTGGAATCACAAACGATGAGACTAAGGTGTTTGTGACTACTTTTATATCTTGCCTATCGGAGATATAAATCTCAAGCCAATATTACGATTGTACTCAAACACGATAGAAACAACAAAATCAGATCACGCAACTACAGAGAAAATAGTTGGGTTTGGCTTCACAATCCCAATGAAGTAAATAAGTCGTTAACCTACAGGGTTTCGTCAAAAACCTAAGGTTAAAGAAGAATCGACTCTAGCTTATACAACTAGTATCACACAGGAGGTGTGGGGGATTAGGTTTCCCAGTTGCTAGAGTTCTCCCTTATATAGATTTCAAATCATGGTTTGCAATCTAAGTTACCTTGGTAACAAAGTGTTGATGGTGGATTTTCGTCAAGGGCTAAAATCGTAAAATCATGATACTGCATGTTTCTGACCCGGCTTCAAGAATGCATGTGACGATTCATACTTTACGATCCATGAACCATTTCACGATCTCTGACTGAGCGAACATTCCTCTCAGAGCTATGATGAATATGTTTCTCGAAAGGCCTCCCCGGCTGAGCGTTCGATGCTTCACACATTTCATCATCACCTCTACATAGAATCAAAATGATTGGGCGGTTCCCTAGACATAATGTTTGTTAGGGAGCTTAACGCCTTCATGAAATCATGCTGCACGTTGTTCCCTGACTATGTAGAGAGACCGTGTATAGAATCTTAATGGTTGGGCGGTTCTCAAGACATAATGTTTGTTAGAGAGCCTAACGCCTTCAGGACGTCACGCCGCTCGTTTTTCCCTGACTATACACCCATCAGAACGAATATGATGCTTCAATTATCTCATATCTCGATTCTTCAAATAGATTAATTCTATCGTGACATTCATCCACTGAATTCTTAGAAAATAATCTATTATATCTCATTACTCCGTTCCTTTAATCCCCCGGCTGGATTCCATGGATTAGTAATAGATAACCATTTTATCTCATTACTCAGCTCCCTGATTCCCCCGGCTGGATTCCATGGATTAATAATAGATAACCATTTTATCTCATTACTCCGTTCCCTGAATCCCCCGGCTGGATTCCATGGATTAGTAATAAATACTTAACTTATTTTATTACTTCGTTTCACGAATCATTCTCGGCGGAAATTCATGAATTAGTAATAAATATTCAACAATCGGGCATCTGGGCCACCACCGAGTAAGCCCCGAGAAAACGGTGCAAGTGTACTTGACAATAGTGCACGAACGAGCACCCGAACGCACGAACGAACGTTCGAAAATATGGACAAACGAGCAAACTCCCATTATTTTATTTTGTTTTATTTTGTTTCCCTCATCTCATGGAAACTCCTTCATTTGAGCAAACTCCCTCGTTTGAGCGAAACTCTTGGTTTTCCATACTTTCATCGAACAAAAATAGGGAAAGGTGTCACGGGACCGGGCCACCTAGCCGTCCGGCCATGCCCTAGACGTGGACGGTACCACACCTTACAATCCCTTATTTTCTCATATTATTATTTCCATCATCTCATGGAACTCCATCGTTTGAGCGAAAACCCTAGTTTTTAAATATTTTCTCAAATATTACTCAAACCATGAAAAAACCAAAAAAAGTCAAATGGTCACATGACCGACTAGGCCACTCATGTCAAGTATTAAAATATTATTATTTTAATATTTTCAAAATATTGGTCGCACGAGCAAAATTATACTTGCTCATTCGAGCAAAATTGAGAGTTTCAGTGAAGATCAAACTCTTCAGAAAATCCAAAGTATTGCTCAAATGCGCACCAGAAAATACCAAAACTCTCAGGACTGAGACACGGACACTGTGGTGACATGGGCATGCTACCTTGACCGACCAAGGCCGTCCCTAAGGCTTGCAATGAGCCGGTCCCACACATCTTCATAATTTTGACCTAATTTGCTGTCAATTGTTCGTATTGGGTCCAAACTCTCTCCAACCAACTTGGGATTTGCTCAATCGATCGTCAGCTGGTCCCACGACCACCAAGGGATGGTCCCATGACCCCTTGGTCGGTCCCTCATCTCTCTATAACTAGGATTTACTACCTAGCGCTCACACGAACACTATTTTAATAAATGATTAAACCAGCGTTTGATCACCCTTTCACCAACTGGTCAGTAAAATACTTTGGTGCACGCTCACTTGAGCACTTGGGCGCTACATGGTCATCCATCATCCCATGTAGTTGGTCCTCCTTCACTCAGTGACTTATTTTCAATAAGTCATCAATTGAGCAAAATTAGGGTTTCGAACAAATGCTCTGTAAATCATAATTTTGAGCGAGTTCAAAAACTAATAATTTTATGATTGATCCAGCAATCAACATCTGGATTAAATATATAATATTTTGTCACATTACCAATATTTCATCAAATGAGCAATACTTGCTCAGATGCTCGAATATTGATCCAACTACAAATATTCAACAATTCATCATACGAGCAATATTTGCTCAGAGTATCAATATTCATCATATTGATTCAACTATCAACATCATTCATTCGAGAACTATACGGCCCAGCAGACATGTTCAATTCATGAATCCTAAAGCATTCAGCAATCATGCTCGACTGAACAATACTTAGACTCATCGTCTAATCAAGTCAATGACTGACTAATCAAATACACTTCTGCTTTGCAGACTCCACGTTCATGAGACATCAATCACGTCACATGGGGGATATTAATTAGGGTTTTGGTCTGGCGGCCTACAGAACGTGTGTTCATCCACGATGATAAATGTGAGTAAGTCGTGCAAGCAGTTGAGGGAGTTAGCAAAGTAGTGGGTGGACAATAACCCAAGTCTCTACACGACCTAGAACTGGTTAAACCACGATTTCCCATTTTCCCACTCTTTCACTCGAGCAACTGTAACGACCCATAACTCCACCAATACTGTCCCCACTTAACCACTGCGGTTATCCGGCAGTGTGAGGTTTTCAACGGGCATTACTGTGGTAATCCAGCAGCAACTTCCCGGGAGGTCACCCATCCCTGGATTGCTCCCGCCCGAGCACGCTTAACTGCAGATTTTACTGCCAACTCTAGAGCCAATTGTGCTGAAAAGGCCTTGGTATAATGTCGACATTACTTGACTCTTATGAGAGGTCACCCATCTTGTGACTACTCTCGGCCGAGCACGCTTAACTGAGAAGTTTTTCCCACAACTCAATCAAGTATACCCATCAGGCCTCGGTGTTAGGAAAGGACAAACCATTACTTATATTCCATTCGGCCAACCACTGCCGAATATCGGGGTATTACAGCAACCGTCACACTTACTGGAGATCAATGTGTCTACTCAATATAAATAAGTCTCTGAATCCACGATTGAGAGGGAGACAATTTTTCGAGCAATCACTCTCAAGAATTCCATCAATCGACCAGAACTTATTCGAACTCAACAGTTCACAGAAAACTTGCGGAAACCTTAAACACATTCACGATCCTTGATCATCATTGATCTCACACACTGCTCAGCTTCCCTCCTATAGATCAACCCTCTTCCCTCTTTGTGACCGAATTGACTCTGGAACGGCCATTGTCTTGGTTTAGGCCGGAGTCCTACAGATTGATCTCTCGAACTCAAAGCACTCCCGTGCAGTGCATCTGTTTGAGGTTAGGAAGTTCGCTCGGTTGAGGAGCCTCCATCACACGGTCGTCTCTCTATTCCCTAAAAAAACAGCGAATCGTTTTTCCCCATCAACAGATTAGCGACCACAGTGGGAGATTAATCTCTCGGTTGCAATCTCAAACTTTCACAAAATGGTTGATCTTAGGTCAGGTTCAGTTACAAATTCTAACACAAACAATGCCGGCACTAGCAACAACGGTGGTACCCCAGAAACTACTCCTGCTTCCAACAACGGTGCTGGTGATACCACTCCTCCGCAAACCAATATCGGAAATCATCCTCTCTTCGGCCGGTCTCCCGAGGAAATCAGAGAAAATCCTCCTACCATAGATGATCTCATGAAGGTCCAGGAAGTTCTCGCTAAAAATCAGACTGACATGGCTACCACTCAGAAGGAGTTATGCAATTATCTCAAAACTCTCACAGACAAAATGTCAGAGAAAACTCAGGACGGGTCGGAGAAAGGAAAATCCAAAGAAGTTGATCCCGAAATATCTCCAATTCACGTGGTGGATGATGATGAAGTTCACAAAGCTGCAGTTAACTCACCAGAGAAGGAGTCTACAGGTTTCATCACTCGTGAAGATCTAGAACGCTTTCTGGAGTATCGAGGGACAGGCAAGACATCATATGTTCATCGTCACCAACCTCCGTATCCCGCTTCTATGCAAAAAATTCCTCTCCCAAAGGGTTACACTTCTCCAATGTTTACACTCTACAATGGAATAGGGAATGCCCAAGAACATGTTTATCGATTCCTTGAAGCATTAGGAGAACACGAACATAACCATGTCGTGCGTCTGAAGGAATTCTCAAAGTCTCTGACGGATCGAGCATATACTTGGTACAACAACATCGCACCAGGGAGCATCACTAGATGGGGAGAAATGGTTAATGCTTTCTACCAGAAATACTTCTTCATCTCAGAGCAGATTACTCTCTCTGATTTAGGAAGAATGTCTCAGAAGAACAATGAACATCCGAACGACTACGTGAAAAGGTTCAGAATCTAGGCTTTGGATTGTCATGACCCAAATGTCACTGAACAACAACTGGTGGACTTGTGGATCAATGGAATAATCCCGGTCTACAGAGCCTTGCTGGAAAATCTCTGGTTTCAAACTTTCTCAGAACTTCACGAAGCGGCCAAGCGATCAGCAACTACTTCTCTGGCCTTACTAGAAAGAACAAAAGGTACAAAAGTCGAGGAACCGCGAGAAGCTCGAGGCAGTTCCAGGCGCTTGATCAACAAGCAGTACAATCTCCAACCTTCCATGAATGTTGCTGAAGTAAGTAAGAGGAAATCCGAAGTGCAACAGCATAAGAATGCTCCTCCAACGTCCCATCCTACCAAAACATCAAGGAAGGACAACCAAGTCCGAAACGCACAAGCACCGGCTCATCGTCAGCAGAATAACCATGAAGAACCAGACTTTCCTTTACCCATCAAAGAGGTGATCGAGCTATTGGAAGTCTGGATTCAAGACTGTACCATTAAACTACCTCTCGTTAGGAGAGAGCCGACAGAAGAGGAAATGGAGAATCCGCGCTACTGCCGCTTTCATAGGTATATCAGTCATCCAACAAGTGATTGCAGAACTTTGAAACGCATATTCAAAGAAAAGTCCGATTTATGGGAACTGGGATCTGAAGGAGGACACAAGAATCCTCTCCCAATTAGAACCTTCACACTCTCCGAACAACCGGTCAAAGAAGCAGTTCAGTCATTGATCGAGCACATCTGCGAATTGATTTATCTGTCAAAGGCTCAAAGGAAGGACATGTTCGCAGCTTTGAACCATATAATGCCTAGGAAACGTCTGTCCATTCCAGAAATACTCCCTGAACCTCCGGTCACTGACAAAGAGATGAATGACTGGGGACTTCTCACCACGGTCAATCTCAAAGGAAATGAATTCAAGCGAGTGTTGGTCGATGTTGGCACAGCTGTCAATATTATTCCTTTGGAGACTCTCAGAGCATCAATCATCACTCGACAAGAAGCCACTCATGCTCCTGTTTCAGTCAGAGATAACGAAGGAATCTTCAGGGATGCATATGGTTATATCGTTTTGAAAATGAAAACTGGTTCAACCTGGGCGGAAACCAAATTTCACATAATTAGGGAAGACCCAGGATATGATATGATCCTCGGACGTGCGTGGATTCATGCTGAAAATGTAACTCCAACACCTTCAATTGCACATTTCTCTGTTGAAGAAAACTCTGATTCGGAAGAAATAGAGGATACTCCATCGTTCGAGCATATGGAGGAAGTCAAAGCCTTGATGTAGCTAACACAAAAACCTAAAGAAAATGCGCATGCTTTCTTCAAAAGGTTCCGCACTCAGGAAAGTCTAATTCCCACTCATGCGTTCATATTATCAATTTTCAAACATGCTGCTCTGGTCCGGGGGCTTCACTCCTCCAACAACTTAGCTATTGCAAAATGCTATAAATGGATAACCTTTCCTCAGCAATATTTCACCAAGTGGTTGGACGTGGATCCTCTCCGAATCGAGCATCTCACTGATACAGTCATTGCTGAAATAATGACCGAACACAACAAGCAGTATCCTAGATATTCTCCCTTGCACGAGTGTCCATATGTGCTGCAAGATTGGAAAGCTACACAAACATGGAATCCCACTGTACGAGGAATTCCAAACCAGCAGAAAATATTCAGGGCACGAATGATCAAGCTTAACGAATTTCATGAAGGGGATTTAGTTCTCAAAGCAACTAAATGTAATCTCCATTCTGCAAGAAAGTCTAACTGGGAAGGGCCTTTTATGATTGCTAAGTCGATGGTTGGAGGATACTACAAGTTGGCTGATATGAAGGGCAAGATGAGTGTACTAGTGATACAGGGGAATTGGCTCAAAGCCTTTGACGCCTGAGACATTCAGCGTTTTGGGTGTTATGTGTTCAAGGCACGAACGAACGCTCGAGACACCTAATGCATTTTAGGATTTTATTTCATCTGTATTTTCAATTCCTCCAAAATGTTTGCAATATTTGCATCCAGTATTTGAATTTAGCAGTTTATCAAAGTTCTTTTATTTAAAGAAAAATCTCTATCAAATCTAAAAGAAAATCCTCAATCACGCACTTATCCAAAACAAATCAAAGAATCAAAACCAAAATAAAACCTCACATCTCTCAGAAGTTCAAGGTTCAAGAGATTATGGAAAGGAAACTAAAGGAAATCAACAAAGAAAGATTTTTGCTCCTCTTCAATCTTCAGGTCTCGCAAGGAAGCTTTCTCCAACTTTAAATCTTCAATCAACTGGGCAATCCTAGCCTCCTTCTTCATCACAGCGTCACTTGTTATAGGTACATTATTCTCAACTGCTTCTTTAATGGCTTCAATTCTCTCACGAAGCCATCCCACATTAAAACCCAGTTCCTCATAATTCTTCAAGTTTTACTCCCAATCAAATAGTACTTCTGGAGTAATAGTATTTCTAGCTTTGGTTCGTATATCATCTATAACATGCAAGATAGCTCCTATTTTCCTGGTTAAGAAGTAAACACGTTTTGGGTCTTTGGTAACGACGATGTGGCCATACATCCTCCATATCTTCTCGTACAAACCGGCATACCCAGTAGCAACGCTAAATCCACCAACCAATTCATGGTACAGGAGTAACTCGCATAATGGAGGATCAAAAGAAATCCCTGCATTTGAGTATTTATGAATGATCATACGAGTCTCGACCAATGGAGCAGTTTCTTCTATCAGTAGAGAAGTATTATTCTGAGTTTCCGTCTCTCCGACAACTCCAGTAGCAATATCTTCATGACCCTGAGGTGCAGAGGTGGTTATGCCATCATTTTGGTTCGTCGTATTGTTCGAATCATCATTGCTAGCTCCGTTATTCTCAACTTCGTCGTTTTGCACCTGATACGACAATTATGTGAGTTAGGGTACTTCATGGTTGGAATTTAAATGACGATCATAAAATTCAGTATCCAAGTGAATTAACACCATTTAATTTCTTTATTACGCATCCAAGATACAAGCAAATGGTGTAAAGATGCAAGAAACACGTTTTGCAACAAGCTCATCTGAGGAGATTTTACACTGCCCTGTATAATACGAAGAACTGGGAGCAATTGGTGAGTAATCAAAGGTTAATTCATATACCATTCTCTTCATATGGATTTTTCTACAACATATCAAAATTTCATGACAATTGGATAAACGAGCAAAGAGATGTGGCCGAAACATTGGACTACATGCCAGTTGAAAAATTTCTGGAAGTCTCCTGGAAGTTTACTGTTTCACCGATTTCGACCCCTAAACGTGCTCAAAACTCAAAAATCTTCTTTGTTACAGCTGATCGGTGCCTAATAATGCATATTTGTAGATCAATTTGTTGTCTTTTGTCACATCTCAAGCGCTTTACTGTCCTATTTTAAGCCAAATTGTGTATTTTGCATCTTGAGGTATCGATAGTCTTTTTATGTTGTAAATATTGATAATTTGTATTTGTTTGTATTTTTAGGAAAGTAAAGAGAGCTTGGTTAGCAGAACTATTGCGGAAAGTGGAAATGTGGACCAAATGGTGGCTAAGAAGTTGAAGGAAAATCAAGTACGCAGTGGTACCATTGGACTTGCATGGCAAAAGTGAAAGTCCAAGTGTTGTTCACGTTCAAAGAAAACAAAACAAAAGAATTTCACTCTCAAATACCTAAGCTAGGTATTATTGCTCAACTCCCAAACATGCCCTTTATCACCTTTACCAATTTCAATTCCAAGATAAGAACAAAAATCTTATCCCACCCGACAACAGTACTAAACCCAATTCTTCTTTCTTCCCAAATTCACTTCCTCTCTCTCTCTACTGATATCGCCTCCCTACTCCAGTTGTACCTTACACTATCGGCGAACCATGATCTCTCTCATTTGGTTGTTAAATTCTCAGAAATATCAACATCATCTGAAAAATGGTGAAGACAATAGGGCGGCTATGGTGAGCGCAACAGCAGGGTTTGTCAATTTGAGGGTCCAAAAGCTGAACTCTCTCTTTTTGTAACACCCAACGGACGGCAGTAGGTGTCTCCATCTCATGTCTTGGAACTTGGTGAGTTCTAGGTTTTGAAAGCCTAGTTTTGTAGCTGTGTTGGGTTGTCAGTATGGATGAAATAGATGAAAATTAGTGTAAAGAGAGGAGGATGTTGTATTTGGAAGACTAAGCCCGGACTAGCCGGAGCAACTAGCAGTAGTAAATTAGGTTTAATTTCATTTTGTATTATGTTCTAAACATCTTTGCTAGGGCATAGATGAAACCCTTAATTTACTGCTAGATTATTCATGTTTTCAATATTATTCTTGTTGTGTTTCATTGAGTAAGGATGGGTTTAATCTAGAGCTGCCATTTACATAACTTTCACTTAGTATGTTTTGCATCCTAGGTTGTTAGAAATTATGTAATTGGTGCTCCAACTTATGCTTAATTGAATCAATTGGTCTGTGATTAGTTGTTCCTTAATCAGACAACTAATGCTAGAGATTAATACCTTAGTTGACATTAATCTATCCAACCTGAGATTACCCTGGATTAAACGGCAGGCTTGAACCTTCACCAGTGTCCATTGTAAAGGGACAAGAACATAACTTGAAACTGGAATAGATTATCATAGAAAGACCTTAGAATCAACTCTACATCACCCTAGTCTCTGTGGGATCGACCTGTATTTGCTATGTCTACTATAGACGCCGTGCACTTGCAGTTTAATATTGTAAGCATCTTTCCCGACCTACCAACAACATTTTTACTAAGAGGTTGAATTCTGGATTTTCTGGTGACGTATTTCGGCAAAATTTCTCGTGTATTTACATGGATTCTCATTCATTCATTCACAAATCAACAATTTTATACTTCTATGAAGAGAGTATAGGAGGAACACTTACTTGAGGGGTTTCTAAGATGCTCGAAGGATTGATGTTGTCGAAACCATCATTAGTAGCATTATTATCTCCATTCGGTTCCGGGTTTTGAAGGTTCTCCATATCCTCATTCCCCAAGGAAGAATGCGCATCATCAATGTGTTGTTTATCCGCAATAATCTCCTCCTGGGTACATCAACAACAATTATTATTATTTCATTCAAGGAGATGCCATGATCGCTTGCACGAAAGAGATATTTACATCGACTTCTTCATCGGTGCTGGATTCCTGAATTGTTTTCTCGGGAGCAAGATGAAGACCGTCAATGATCGATGAAGCAAAATTCTGAAATAAATTAACAAATATTTGTTTCGGGATCCTAATTACACGGATAAGAAAAACCGTGATAAAGGAAGCGCTAACAACTTACCAAAGAAGCGGATGGGGACTGCACACTATTCGGTAACATCCTGTAATTCCTACTTCTGGGTTCTCCGCCTTGGGGACTTTCTTCAGTTTTCGTGAAATCTACATCAATTCAAGGTCTCACTGCACGACCTCCCTATGGTAAAATTAACGAAATGATTAGGAGGCAATTACTATGTCTTCATAAAAGTCATGAGAAGAATACTTACTTGTGAACATCCTGGAAGTGCTTTTCGTTTATCACCACTAGAAGGATACTTCAATCTCGTTCGATCAGAAACCATCTCAACAGAAGGAGGTTCTTGTACCGGAGTTTGAGCAGCCATTATAAAAACATGTAAACGATCAAGTTGCTGATTCCAGAAAATTATATAACCTGGGGTTACATAGGCGACCCGGTCAGAGCAAGGATACAGATATTCACGCCCATTCAAATGCGTACAATCTAAAGAAGCTTTAAGTTGATTGACTGATGGTTTTTCTTTCCGAACATCCGGCACACATTGATCAAGACCCATTTGTCGAGCGCTCTATCGATGTTGTATTCCTCCACCAGAAACTGTCCATGTATTACTGATACTAAGTAAGCAGGAGTATAACTCAGTATGAAGGATCTCTCACAATAAGGCTTAGAGAAACATTGTATTAACATATGTTTTAACTTTCAGAAAACCATTGGAAACACTAGAGTCCACGACCAAGGAATATAAATTGGAGAACAGTGAGCCCAAAAATAGACTACCAACGAGAAATTTTTCACTTTGAGCTATCTTAATGGCAAAAGGAATCACGAATGTCTTCAGCAAGTTTCCACTATCTTCAAATACATCTCTGGATAACCACAGGCACAAGAAAGAAGCAATGTTTGAAATACCATCCACAGGTATTTCAGGAGTTCCATCTCTCGTCCACCAGTGCTTCAACCATTGAGCATAACAAGATTTGCTGGATAATTTGTTAATATCATGCATCGTAGCTGTCAAGACATCAGATATTGCATTCTCATCTGCCGAAAGTGCTGCAGGGAAATTACCCGTGACAGGAAGATGCAATAAAGCAACCACATCCTCTAAAGTGATGGTAAATTCTCCCCACCTGCATATGAAAGAATGAGTAGGAACACACCAACGAGAGAGCAAAGTTATTATACCTCTCACATCATGGTAAACCGACAAATCTCCAGCAGCTTGAATGGCTTGTGTCACCTGTGCACGATCCAACATGGTTCTCACATGATTATACCCCAACATATGTCTTGACCATCCAGAGAAATCTGTTAAAGGTTTTCGGGAAAGCTTGAAATCTATTTGTGAAGCTTTATAATGCCCTCCTTGTAGACAGAATCGAGTGATCGCTCGAGGAGACACCAATTTCTTCTGAGCAATATCCATGGGGTCTATAAGAAGACGAAATGAAGAACCTGAGAGACGTTTTTCAGGCTTATACTGAACCACAAAGAACTCATCATCATTGTTTGGAATATTCTTTGTTCCAAGTGCTTTTTCTTCTTTGTCAACGGAAATTCCATCTAGAGAGGTATCATTTCCTAAAGTTGCATCTGTGGAAGTATCATCTCTGGAAGTGTCCTCTTTGGAAGTGCTACATTGGAATCAGTCATCTTTGCAAAGTCGCTAAAACATCCATACAACATTTCTACTTCAGTATAACATTCGTAGATGCAAATTTCATCAAAGCGGTGGAATTAAAGCACAACAAATAATAAGGATGCTCACATCAGCGTCTACAAAAATGGTAACTCTCCAACTCTTACCTGTTTACAGTTTCACTAGCTGTAGTGACTATAACACGAAAATTTTGAGAGTTTGTTCGCTACTTTAAACCTGCAAAGACGAACTAAAAACCTCATTATTCAAAATCATAACTTGATTTTCATAAAATTGCGAATTCACGAAATTTCCATCATGTGAACAGTTCGCATAATTTTCACCGTGTGAGCATTCATTGATTTTTTACTGTGAAAACATACACTATCAAATCACAAAATCCATACAAACAATACTTTATCAAAAATTGTTTGCTACTAACAATTGTTGAAAATCAAAATTTGGTTTTGCCAAAAAAATTAATCACAGTAACTCACGTATTTTCTTTTAATTTTTTTTTTATGTGAGCAAAAAAAAAATATATATATATTGACGTGAACTGATAACTCACGTGAAAAGAAATAAAATAAATTCGCTCGAACGAGCGTTTGTCTATCAAATGGGTCTTTTTCTAGTTTACAAAAGTCCTCATGTTTAAAATATAATTTTGTTTTCATAAAAACTCATAGACAAAATTTTCTCTACTGCAACTAAATCATGTATATTCAAAAAATATATACATATCTCTTTCATACTAGGGATTATGGTTCGTTTCTTATACTAACGGACGGACGTACATTTGTTTCCTAAAACAAATTTTCATAAAATTTACGCATGCATAAACACATATGGGTTTTGAACAACTCATGGGAAACTCATGAACGAACAGTAAAAAAAAATAATCACGAACCTTTGTCGGCACCGGAGTTCGCCGGAAGTCGGTGGTGGTGGAGCTTTGCCGTGCACAAAAAAAAATAAAATACTTGAACGTGAGAAGGAAGAGATGCTTGGTCGGTCAAAGAGAAATAATTTTTTTTAGGGATTCTTCCCTTTTATATCAATTTTATTTCCAAAAACCTAATAAAACAAGGATTTCCTTTTTTGGGTCGGGTCCGTAAACGCTAAACCGACCAAAACAAGACACCTGACCGACCAAATCAGCAGTGCCTCGTCTCTCCGTACTCATGAGATGACACTCTATTATACTGACAGAGTCCTTATCTGGGCATTTACTCGTACATGACATCATTGGAGCAAATCGGGGATTCTGAAAATGTCTTTGTACGACTAAGTCCGACTACTTATCTCTTCTACTGGAAAATCACCATCTATTGCTTACTGCGGAACATGACTGTCCCTCACTAAGCAGGGGACTTAATGTTGATGGTGAATTTTCGGCAAGGGTTAAAATCGTAAAATCATGATACTACATGTTTCTGACCCGGCTTAAATAATGCATGTGACGATTCATACTTTACGATCCGTGAACCGTTTCACGATCTCTGACTGAGCGAACATTCCTCTCAGAGCTATGATGAATATGTTTCTCGAAAGGCCTCCCCGGCTGAGCGTTCGATGCTTCACACATTTCATCATCACCTCTACATAGAATCAAAATGATTGAGCGGTTCCCTAGACATAATGTTTGTTAGGGAGCTTAACGCCTTTAGGACGCCACGCTGCACGTTGTTCCCTGACTATGTAGAGAGACCGTGTATAGAATCTTAATGGTTGGGCGGTTCTCTAAACATAATGTCTGTTAGAGAGCTTAACACCTTCAGGACGTCACGCCGCTCGTTGTTCCCTGACTATACACCCCTCAGAACGAATATGATGCTTCAATTATCTCATATCTCGATTCTGCAAATAGATCAATTCTAGCGTGACATTCATCCACTGAATTCTTAGAAAATATTCTATTATCTCATTAATCCGATCCCTAAATCGCCCGACTGGATTCCATGGATTAGTAATAGATAACCATTTTATCTCATTACTCCGTTCCCTGAATCCCCCGGTTTGATTCCATGGATTAGTAATAGATACTTAACTTATTTTATTACTCCGTTTCATGAATCATTCTCAGCCGAATTTCATGAATTAGTAATAAATATTCAACAATCGGGCATCTGGGCCACCACCGAGTAAGCCCCGAGAAAATGGTGCAAGTGTACTAGACATTAGTGCATGAACGAGCACCCGAACGCACGAACAAACGTTCGAAAATATGGACAAACGAGGAACCAACCATGAAAATAATATTAAATAAAATAACCAAGAGGCATGGGACCGGGCTGATGTAATTTTAGATAGTAGTAAGAAATGAGGTTGTCGTTCACTCGGATTTGTAGAGATTAAAGTTTTTAAAAATACTAAATAAATATATACAAAGATATTTAACAATGGGCGAGAGGTACTGGGAATAAGGATTTAACCAATCTTTATAATATAAGGTTCACTTATTTATTCTCAACAATTTTAGCTCAAGAAATATAAACATTGACTCTATTTTTGCCAAGGTAGATTCTCAAAACATTGATTGTAAATGTTAAGCATGGGACATCAAATCACCTAAGCTAAGCATGACCCATCTAATCAAATGACAACCAATTTAATCAAATCATATTTCAATTAAGTTTAATGCAAAAGTCAAAAAAAGAATAAAAATAAATTTACCCATGTATGAAGTTCGGCCTCCTCCGTCGTCCCAGTGTTGGGGTTTAACTCATCATGTCGAAAACACACTCAAAATATGTATTCATGGCTCAAAAAGTGTTTACAAGAAGAGAAAATAATGAAACAGGAAATCTGCAACAGCACAGGTGCGTTACAGACCGACTGTTTCAAATCTCAACTGTTATGATGAAGATAATCGTTACAAATCTGAAAATAAATGTTGCAGAAGAGGATGAAGAAACTGTTACAATGAAGATAAATGTTGCAAACCAGTTGAAGAAACTGTTACAACGAAGATAAATGTTGCAAACCAGTTGAAGAAACTGTTACAACCAGTTGAAGAAACCGTCGTTGTTTCCCTGTTCTTCACGAGCAGCAGCAGCAACAACAACAGAGTTCTGAAAACTCTTGATTCACGCCTCTTGAGCTCTCCTCTCAACCCCAAACTCTCTACACCCCTTCTATGTGATCCTAGGAACCTATTTATACATAATTTCGACATTGAATCTCCTCCATTAACTACAAATAATCTTCTTTTACTCGGATATATTTTTTTCCATTTTTTTCATTGATTTTGATTTTCACGCATCTGCAGCTGTATTTATTTCCTTCTATACCTTCTTCACGCTCTATAATATCGATTAAATCTTCCAAGCACGTGCAGTACACGTTTAAATTTCTCACAACTCATGCAAGCTCATGTTTTTCCTCCAACTCCCTGTTTGGATTAAACCAAGTTATCCAGCCAAATTTGATCGATAAAATCACCCATACTAGCTTTCTATAGTCATATCACGTCTACCCACTAAGTTTCAGGGATTGAATCTCACTAAATCACGTCCAAACATCCGATTGAAATTCTGCTGTTAATGAAAATATTTTCCCGCCAAAATTCATTTTTTGAATTTGAGAAGAACATGTCCTCCCCCTAATCCTGCACGGGTGTCCCTTTAGCACTTGTCTTATGGGGTGCAAATAGTAATTTTTGGGCGTAGATAGTAATTTTTACGGAGTTCCTCCGACACATTTCTGGGGTGCTTCCGGTGCATTTCTGGGGTGCCTTTAGTACTCTATCCTTGGGTGTAAAACACCACTTTTCGAGCCAATTTCGCCGCAAGAGCTTATTTCTCTAAAAAATACCTACAAAGACATAAACTAACAAAATAAATACAAAATCGAACACTAACAATATATACAATTGAGACATATTAGACACAATAATGCGTCTATCAAATACCCCCAAACTTATTATTTGCTAGTCCCGAGCAAATTTAATCTACAAAATAAAATCCTAACTCACTGTCGCAGGCATCGCGATTGCACTTAGCATGTGCAATAAGCCTTTGAACCCCTAAGTGGCCCTAGTGGCCGAGTTATAGTCTCGGGAGGGTTTACCAGAGGTGTACCCACAAAACCTTTACTCCAGACCCTAGCTATCTACGCAGAACCTTGAAATGGCACTACAGAACCTCCTTGGTTGGCATACTTATTGATTACGGGAGGAAGTACCCTGATGCGAAATTCCAATTGTTGTACACGAGTTTGCACTCAAGCATACTAAAATTCATATATAAGTGACAGAGCTCTACTCAGATAGTTTCACTATGGACATCAATATCCGGAGTCAACAAATCACATGGATAGATTAAGAGATGGATATAGAAAAACATAGATGGTTTTGATGTTGACTAGGTGAACGGTGTTTTCTCATATCTGTCTGAAGGCCTCTGCCAAGATGAACCTATCCTAATGGACTGAGATACCGGTCTGACTAATATCAACACAACTGGCATATACAAGGGGACCAGTGGTCAATAATCCTAATTCTAGATCAACTCGTCTGGCATATACAAGGGAACCAGCGGTCGATTTATTTAACACACATTATTTATTTATTTATTTAGAACTAACAACATGATTAGATCTTGTGGATCCAAGCGCATGCTTTCTTGTCAGCAGATTACATGGTAATTCCCGTGGATCCTGCATTCCACGCTTGTTTAGGCGACGGAGACAGGGAGAACACACTCATATTTGCTATCCAAGTGTTAAAATTTATTCCGATTGGTCTATTGGTCTGGTCTATTTATTTATTTATTTTTATTTATTTTTTAGTATCTCAATCACTCTATTACACCCTAGCAGTGGTAACAACTTGAATCGTGAGCCCCACCTAATCACTTAGAGAAACATATTTTTAAAAAAATAAATAAAAACAGAAGTGAAAAGGATTCAACGAGATATGGCGAAACTATCATGTTATTTCTAACACCTGAGCTCTGTGCTTTTACGAATAGACTCTTATAGATGTTTCCATCTACTCAGATTGGTTCCTCAACTCCTAAAACCAAAATGCTTCCATCCACTTAGATTGGTTAGTGCCATCCTTAATAGGCATAAATTTCTAGGCTCTGGAGTTTATTGCAACTAAAAAGTTTTTCCCATACCCCCAAACTTAAATCTAACATTGTCCTCAATGTTCTAAAGATGAAATTAAAAGCATGAACAAGGAGAAACTGTTACCATTTGAAGCAAAAGAGTTAAGGAAAGATATTACCGTGTTGCATGAGAATGGGTTACCTCCCAAAAAGTGCTAAGTTTAAAGTCTTCAGCCAGACATTGGAAAGGATTAGTCACCTCGAATCGTATAACAGTAGTCGGAATAACTGTGGGTCTTCAAAACCAAATTGAGCTGACCATAGGAAACAACAATAAGCCAAGAAAGTGAACAAGTATCGCATGACCTTACCTAGTTTCCTGATAACTATCGCTAACTGCGGTTCAGGTTCAGGTTCTATGAAAGGGTCTAGATAAAATATTTTCATTGGCTGCATTTCTTCATAGGTGGGATTTGAATCATTAGGTCCTAAAGTCTGGAAAAACTCAAATAGGAACTTAGAAGCACAAAATAATAACCTAAATAACTGAGGATCCTCTAAGTCAATCAGATTTGACTTACATAATTGACCACAATGAAAGTAGTGGTCATTCTTAAGTAAATGTGTCGATTCTATTAACCTAAAGTACTTAGGCTTAGTCTCGGAACTTGATAAGTGACACATTTGAAATATAAACGTTCCCACAGTTGGAAGAAAACTATTTGGTGGGAAAACAAAGTCAATCTGGGTATCATAGCCTGGGCAAACCACATCAACCAGAGGATGGGTTTCTAACGACTGAACTTCTTCCTGGACATCATTAGGTTTGGGAAAACGAGTATGAAGGTAATCTTGTAAAATGGTCGAGGCACAGATATCAAGTCCTAAGTGAGGGGACTTTCTGAGAGTTAAAGGTAAGGCACTAGGAAAGTGATAATCACCCCCAAACTTAGAGTTTTCAGTGTCTCTAGATAGACTAGTCACAATCTCCCTAATTTCTAGATCATCAGATTCTTGGAAATGGTCAATTGATTCTTCTAAGTTATTATCAGGTAGTGCATCTTTACTCATCTCTACGGGTCTATCTTCTTCGTCTAAGACTATTGTTTCTAAGTCGCTAGACTCTAAAACAGCATTTTCATAATAAACCCGTTCCTCTAAACCACTATAGGCTTCGTAATCAAAAGGAAAAACTACATCGTCTAAAACGGTGGTATCCCTAATCAAATCCTCGTCCTTTTGAACAGGTGAATAATCATAAAAATTATTTGGATTTGAACTAGAAATAATATCATCATTAGAAAGCTCAATTGGATTAATAGTTTCCTGATCACTATGCCTACATATTTCAGATTCTTCGTCAGTACTATCCTCCTCCTCATCATCATAATATAATTTCTGACATTCAAGAATTCTTAATCTTTGTTCCAAACTAGGCGGTCTGTGTTTATAATACTTCTCGTAGATCATTAGATGTGATTCCTCGCTTATCGTTGGAACATCCCAATGTCGTTTCCCTTGCATATATTCACCAAGAGTTATTTTAGATGACGTCTCCTGATAATGAGAATTTCTACTCATATACTCTCGTAACGTCATCTCAGGTGGCGTCTCCTGATAATGAGAATTTCTACTCATATACTCTCGTAA
>JAJJMB010014022.1:2956959-2977246 GCA_023531105.1 Papaver atlanticum | reverse complement strand
GGTGGCGTCTCCTGATAATGAGAATTTCTACTCATATACTCTCGTAACATCATCTCAGGTGGCGTCTCCTGAAAAGGATTCATCACCCCGAAACTTAGCTATAAAGAAATGATTCAGATGAGTAGTTCTTCCTCTTCATTCGATGAACGCCGTGGTGTCTAAGGCTCAACTACACTTACTATCCTAATCCGAGACTTAGCTATAAGTAGACTAGAAATCAAGACTTATAGTTTTGGCAACTAAACTTGACAAACAAGCTTGAGATAGCAATGCTTGTGAGTTCGACCGAGCAGTGATCTAATAATCTTGATAACTCAGTTTCATCGTTGTTGAAGATACGTAGCTATAACAATGAGAAAACAATAACTCTCGATCATTGTTATACAGTGTCATAGTATTATTACACAGCATGAAAGTTCAATTATATCACAACTTCGACAACAATACTATGGTGATATGTATCGCTCCCCCTTAGTCAATACTTCATCTCACATGAAAACCACTCCCCCTTACATAATGATCCGAAAACCATATGTATTTGTAGTGTGAACTACACATTAATTCTCCCCCTTTTTGTCAATAAAATTGGCCAAGGTACGAAAATTAGTGGGATCCTAATGAAATTTCCATAGAGACACTTCATGACCAAAAGAAAAGCACATATCAACTTGTTTAGATGCAATCATATAGCTGAAACTAAATGCATTCATCAAGGAGTTTATAAAGATACAAGATAACCCCTATAATATTCCACAGCCGCACTCCCCACAAAGATTTGGCAATTAAGCACAAGTTAAATTAAGAACTCTCCCACATAAAATGTCATTCCCGAAAGAACAACAAGAGCAACCTTACTTTCACGAGAAAAGAAGGATTTCTTTGGACAAATCACATAAGAATATGAATTTGTATCCAAAAATCTCAATTAAATTAACCACAAGAGAACCCATGATTAATTTAATTGGAAATGCTCACATAAGATAACTTACAGATCCGCACAGTATTTACATAAAGATATGGATCAGGAAAGATCAATACTGCGGAATAAACAAAGATTCATTCTATTTTTCATCAATATTTTCACAATGACATATAATAGACTTAATCTTTGTAAACAAAAGTTCATCCTATCTTCCATCAATATTTGCATAATGACATAATAGGCTTAACTTTTGTTTGTCAAAAGTTCATTCAATCTTTTATCAATACTTGCATACTGACATATGAAAGACTTAACTTTTGACCACGTATGGGACAATCAACATTCACGTACGCAAACACACATATCCCATAACAAATTGCAATATATAAAACCATAAAGATTAATACTGCAAAATCATCTTCCAAATAAACTTTAGAATTTAAATAAATAAATCTAAAAACATTGCAAGATGAAAATCGTTGAAATAGCTATGTGTACTCACAATAATTGCTATTCCAAACCCTAGTTATCCTTCTTAAAAACACAAGAATAAATTCTCATAAGAAGTTTCCTAGACAAGATAAGAATCAAGTTTCTTTGACAACATCATACCTTTGAAAGGGTCCATCATAAAAGGTATCACTGATATCCTTGATTCTTTTGACCGTAGAGACCCCATGCTCATGAGTGAGAACATTAACTTTCCGATCAACAATGGGGGCAAGATGCCTAGCTTTGACATAGTCCATGATGAGTTTCTTCTGATTCTTGATCAAGGTGTTTTGATTTTCAAGGATTTTGGCCTGACCATCAATAAGCTGATTTATTTGCAGTTGAAGATTTGCAAACTCGATCCTAGAGTCATTCTGAAAAAGAATTAAGTCCTTGACAGATTCTCCAACCCAGGAGTTGTACTCTTTCCTTTCAATCATCCTTTTCAAAAAAAGTTCTTGAATAGAATCGCATCCTTTAGAGTCTTATTCCATCTCAAGATTCACAACTTCTTGAGGTATTGAGGAGTTTTCCATACCCTTTTCTTTTTATTAGGGAAGGCAAAAACAATATAATATATATATGTTTTCAAACAAGAGAGGGACACCCTTGTTGTGGAAACCCTAAAAATCCCAAGAGAAATACGGACGTTCGTGGACTAGTTAAAAATAACAGATCAGACGAGATCCAAGAAGAATAGAATACTTTCTGTTTTTCATATATCCCTCATCATCATGACTCAGTAATTAAAATTTTAATCAGAGCATAAGAAGGGGATACGTACCAACAAGGAGTCAAGTGATTATACTTTCACAACAAAAGAAAACAACAATAGTCAAACATAATACAGATGGAAAACTACAGTGGACTTGAGTATCTCTCAAATGTCATTCTTGCATCTCTCAAATTAGATACAAGAATGAAAGTTCCTACGTTTAGGTAGTCAAGTGAGATGTAATCTCACTATGAATATTGAGAGACGAGCTGTAAAGTCCATCTGAAAGTTTGAACTTGGTATTCCTTACCTTCTTTTGGTTATTTCTTATTCCAGAAGAATTCAACATAACCTTGTTAGGTGATCCATCATAATTTTTTTTATGAGGATTAAGTCTAGGACCTCTAGAAATTGGTTCCATAGGATTAGAAGAGACATGTCTCCACCATCTAGATTTAGATTTACCAGACTTATTCTCATAAATACTGGGAATGTGTATTTTTGTGGTGTAAGAATTTGCATCATTCGGAGGAACACGATTCCTGTGGGGATTTCGAGATAAGTGACCATTGAAATCCATTTTATGAGAGTCCTGTTATTCTGCAGGAAAGAAATCTATTGTAGTGGTCATTAGAGAGCTTACTCTGTCGACAGTGAAAAGAAGTAGATTTTGAAGATCAGAAATCTGTTTCTTTCTAGCAAAACAATGATGAACATAGTGATTCTTTTTCCCACAGAAGGAACAGGTTTGTGGAAGAGAAACATTGGAAGGAACCTGTTTTAAATTCATAGCCCTATTAGAAGATTGCAAGTTATGTAAACACTTCTTAGCAGGAACTTCCTTCGAAGAACATTTCTTCATGTACTGTAATTCTGTCTGAGAATTGGTGATCGGTACAGAAGAATTTCTCATTAAAATAGAGTTTTCCTTTTTCAAGGATTTGCACTGTTCCTGGGCTAGAATAAGGGATGCACCCAGTTTCTCTTTTTCAACACGAAGTCTGTTTATCTCAGATGAATGCATCTCGATCAAACGTTTTTCTCTAATTGAGTCTTGTTTAACAATATCCTCAAGAACACTAATCTTTTCACGTTGTCGGGTAGTTTCTTGAATTAGTTTTTCGATATTGTTGGAAAAAGACTCAATGATACAATAGAGTTCCCGTTCTCGACCAAGATACTTTTCAAATTCATCAATGAGCTGAGCATGATTTTGAAAATAAATAGACTTAGTAGATTTTTTTTTTGAGATTCTAGTGAGATCCATTTCATCTTTTGACAAAGTGTCAAATGTCTCATTTGAGGGAATGTTATCAGAATCTGATAAAACAACCTTTCTACCTCAGGATTCGGAAGATTCAGCTAAGGAGTTATCCTTTGAGGAAATCTCAAGACATTTGGCATAATTAAAAGCTTTGGAAGACATTTTGGTGTGCGTAAATCCAAGAGATGAACTTCTGTCCACAGAGTTAGACTGCTACAAACACAAACTTATGAGGTATAAAAAATGTTTGCCTGCTCTGATACCAATGGAAAAAGAGGGGGTCTAACAACCTCACCCAATATTTCGCTTAGCAATCTGTATGGACTAACTCCAATATACTTATAAGTGAATCAACTAGATAATTAGACTAAATTTTTAGAAAAGTATATCAAGGAGTTTTATCTCAATCTCTCAATTCAATCCGCAATCAAGCAAATAACAATTTACGGGCCTGATTGAATAATAGAGAGATAACTTGAACGGTACCAAAGACTTAAAGGATCAATCAATTTCAATCAACAACCAAAGGTTGGATTTACCAATTGATCGATTCAACGCACAACCTATGATATTTCAATTATATTACAAAATATAATGCGGAAAATAAATAACACAGACACCATAATTTTGTTAACGAGGAAACCGCAAATGCAGAAAAACCCCGGGACCTAGTCCAGATTTGAACACCACACTGTATTAAGCCGCTACAGACACCATCCTACTAAAAAGCTAACTTCAGTCTAGACTGTAGTTGAACCCTAATCAATCTCACACTGATTCAAGGTACAGTTGCGCTCCTTACGTCTCTGATCCCAGCAGGATACTACGCACTTGATTCCCTTAGCTGATCTCACCCACAACCAAGAGTTGCTACGACCCAAAGTTGAAGACTTGATAAACAAATCTGTATGACACATAAAAGTCTATTGAATAGATAAATCTGTCTCCCACAGATATACCCACGAGTTTTTGTTCCGTTTTTTGATAAATCAAGGTGAACAGGAACCAATTAATAACCCAGACTTATATTCCCGAAGAACAGCCTAGTATTATCAATCACCTCACAATAATCTTAATCGATTAACGAAACAAAATATTATGGAATCACAAACGATGTGACGAAAGTGTTTGTGACTACTTTTCTATCTTGCCTATCGGAGATATAAATCTCAAGCCAATCTTACAATTGTACTCAAACACGATAGAAACAGCAAGATCAGATCACACAACTACATAGAAAATAGTTGGGTCTTGCTTCACAATTCCAATGAAGTCTTTAAGTCGTTAACCTACAGGGTTTCGTGAAAAACCTAAGGTTAAAGGAGAATCGACTCTAGCTTATACAACTAGTATCACACATGAGGTGTGGGGATTAGGTTTCCCAATTTCTAGAGTTCTCCTTTATATAGATTTCAAATCAGGGTTTGCAATCTAAGTTACCTTGGTAACAAAGCATTCAATATTCACCGTTAGATGAAAACCTGATTAGATTCAAGCTAATATCTTTCAACCGTTGGATCTAACTTAGCTTGTTATACACAAATGAAATGTAACTTCATTTAGGTTTGAGTAACCGTACCTAAACGTGTACACTTAGTCGGTTCAACAATAGTTATCCAATGATTAGCCATATGAGCACTTTCATATCAACCTTATTCATCTTTACCATAACTAGTTCAAATGACTCAAATGAACTAGTTAGAGAGTTGTTCAATTGCTTAGATCTCATAGAAGTATACAAGACACAATTGAAGCAAAATCGATTTTGATTCACTTGAATCAATTCATGAACATTATAGCCACGGTTTGCAAAGATTGCATTCCTTATTATATAAATGTTTTAGTTCATGAACAAACCGATTTTAGAAAGTAACCTCCTTAAGTATGCAAACGGGTACGCATACTTAAGTAACCGGATTGAGTTGGTTTTTCACTTCCAAACTCCAGCAGAAATTCACGGACGTGAAACTTCCGCCAGTATGCATACCCGTATGCATACTTACCCGGATTTCCAACAAACGCCAGTACGCGTACGGGTACGCATACTTTGGGTTCCCGATTTTGGACTTTTACACAAATGTGAGAACACACTATGTTTATATCCAACCATGGTTACTTTTTCTAAACTCTCATTTCAATCATTGAAACTTTCTTAGAGGATGTTAAAATAATTATTATTCACAAACTATTTTCATCAAAGCTTACCAACACATATTTCGAGAAATAGATAAGCGAGATAGACTCGGCTCGAAATAGTAAATGTGTATAATTGAAGTCTATATAGCAATACGACTTTTGTCTCAAATAGGAGATAGAATAGATAGACTTTTGAGTGATAGATAAGTTCAAGTCTCCACATACCTTTTGTTGATAAAGTTCCACAAGTTCCCTTGAGTAGTTCTTCGTCTTCATTCGATGAGCGTCGTGGAGTCTAAGGCTCAAATACATTTACTATCCTAATACGAGACTTAGCTATAAGTAGACTAGAAATCAAGACTTATAGTTTTGGCAACTAAACTTGACAAACAAGCTTGAGATAGCAACGCTTGCGAGTTCGACCGAGCGGTGCTCTAACAATCTTGATAACTCAGTTTCATTGATCATGAGACAGTTTAAAGAACTTCTTAGGAAGATAAATAAAAGGTTCACTAGAGAAAAACCTCCAATGTCAGCTAAGCCATATACAATAATCGTATTTCTTTCAAAATAGAGGTTCTAACGAAACTGACGATGAGGATATGCCACAATAAAGGGTTCGGTCACTTTGCCAAATGAGTGTCCAAATCGAAGGAAATACACTGGCAACAGGCGTTTGGATGCAACACTTGATGAAACTTCTAATTAGTATGATTCTGAAGAGGATGAAGGCTCAAGTGTAGCACTCTTGGGAGAAATTATCAATTTTGATGAATGTAGCAATAATCATATCAATCTTGATAATTTGATTGACGACTCTTCATCAAAATCATTGGAAAATGTTATGGATTTTTCGTATACTAATGGAAATTCTCTTCATATTTCCGGTACTTTGTGCTTAACTGCTAACGCCGTTCCTGAATCAATCTCCAAACCGACATGTCCTTATTGTACCATTGATGGTCACAGACTCACACAATGTTTCAAGTACAAGCACAAACTAAGGTATGTCAACAAACTGTAACGGAGGGCTTGTCATTTGGAAAATGTGTTTAAACTTGTTCAAAAGTCCAATCCTGAGGTATGCAAAGTTAAATATTCTTATTCTAAATTGATTGATTCTAAGGTTAAGGTAAAATATCAACCAAAGAGAATAGTCCGGGCTAAACGTCTCGTAAAGAAGGATATTGCATATTCCATGCAGAAACCTAGTGGTGAGCACTTTAATGCTCACCTCAACATAATTTAATTGTGTTGAAATGTGCATATTGTCTAATGTGCCCTTAAAAGAGACAAGAACTGTGCACATCGAGGCTTTGGATCAAATTTGAATATTATTAATTGGATATCCATCTCTTGCTTGTTCATCTTAATCTATGTCTTAAGTAATGGTATTGGAAATTTTGATCTATGTGGAAATTTAAGGAAGGATAAAAGTGACATTTCATTCTCCTTAGGTTTTATGTACATTCTCTAGTATGTGAAGCATTGTTGTTCCGAAACGCTGCATGGAAAGTATCTTCTACGTTAAGACTCATATCTCTTTCACAAGAAGTCTTGCTTGTGGGGACTTCACAAATCCATTTGTATATTTGTAATTTTTCACAAATCCATTTTATTCTCACAAATTATGGGGACTTCAATCACAACATCTTCTCGTGAAACCTATGTTCCAATGGTTGTTGATACTCATCCAACTAAAAAGGAACAAGAGATGTCTTATACTTTTGTCTCATCTCTTAAGAGGAAAAGGAAGAATCAGAAGAAACCTAGAGCGGATCACTCCAATCATAAAAGGTTTGAAAATCTTCTTGAAGAACTTAAGAAAATCAAGAAGGAGGTGCAAGGGACTAAAGAAGATTCTACATAAATCTCTTAAACTACAAGAAGCACTTGTTAATCAACAACCTACCAGGTTTGCAGGAACTAACTCTTTCATTCATGAACCGTATGTTCTTATGCCAATTGTTGATAAAGAGTTTGGAGATGATAAAGAATTTTTCAAAGATTTTAAATACTAGGAAACTTCTTGTGAGAATTTATTTTTTCTTTTGATAAGGATAACTAGTGTTTGGTATAGCAAAATTGTGATTACACAAGCTATTCTCAACGTTTTTCATCTTGCATGTTTTTAGATTTATTTATTTGAATTTTAGAGCTTTTGGAAGATGAACTTGCAGTATGTAATCATTATTGGTTTAATTATTGCAAAAGTCTTATGATTATATATGTGCCTTTACGTTTTTCGCTAATCAAGCTGATATTTCATATATGCTCAAAAGTTAAATATATTATATTTTTTATAAACTGAAAATAGAACAAAATCTTTGAGAAATTTTATCGCAGTATTGATCTACTCATGATCACACTTCTGTGTTATTACTGCAACACACTCCGTAAGATTCTCTTATGTTGAGTCATATCGATTAAAATTATCTTTTTGTTCGAAACTGGCGTTGCGATTAATTTAAGTCGATGTTCAGGATGCAAATCCATGTGATTTGTTAATGTCCGACAAAATCCTTCTTTTTCATTAAACAAAGGTCACTCATATTGTTCTCTTAGGAATGACATCAAATGGGGGAGAGTTCTTAAATGAACTTGTGTTTAATTGATATATCTTTGTGGGGTGTGTGGCTGTGGAATTTAAAGGGGATGCTTGTATCTTAAATCTCATAGATGAGCGCTGAGTATTTTCTTACTATGTGATATCATCTAAATAAAGTTGATATGTAACCATCTTTGAATCCTAAAGTATCTTTTGGTTGTATTCATTACGATCCCATGATTTTCGTACCTTTGCCAATTTTATTGACAAAAAAGGGGGGAAATTATTTAGTAGTTTTGCACTACATACATATTGTTTACGGATCATTATGTAAGGGGGGTGAATAAAAAATATATAGGTTTTACCAATTATGTAAAAGATGTAAGTATTGATTGAGGGGAAGAAACATATCAACGTAGTATATATTACTTCAGAGTTGGGATACAACTGAACTTTGGAGAAGATAATGATATTGTGTTTCTGTATAACGACGATTGAGAATATTTGTTTTCAAAGTTGTTATCGCTGCCGATCTTCAACAACAACGATGCTGAGTTGAACATGTTCAAAATTATTGCAACTTGAAGTAACAAAGCATTCATGGAGTTGAAGAAACCAAAGAAATAAAGCATGATGGATTCGAGGAGTTTTAAAGCTTTATTTTTTATCCATATGTATTGATAGTTTTGTCATTATAATTGATAAAGGGGGAGATTGTTAGAGCATTGCTCGGTCGAACTCACAAGTGTTGCTATCTCAAACTTATTATCAAATTTAGTTGTCAAAACTATATCTTGAGTTCTAGTCTACAATTATTTAAGTCTCGGATTAGGATAAAAGTATAGTTGAGAAACGGACATCACGGGCAGTCATCATTGCCTTTTACCGTTTTAATGCAAAGATCAAACCAAAGCTTTTGGAGAACTTCTTCAACAAAAGGTAAGTGAAGTCTGAACCACCTATTTCTCAAGTTATATTCATCTCTATATCTATGAGACGATGTCTGATAAGTGCATCTTTCACATATATTTGGTGTTAATTCCATGCTAGTATTTGTTGGTTTTCTTGCAAATTATTGTATATTATGCTTGTTTTCTCTTATTTGTGTTTTATTAGGTGAATCATCCAAAATAAGTGAATTAGCACTTAAATGTGCAATAAAAGAAACTAGCTAAAAGTGGAGAACGGCCAAAGACCAAGTGAAACTCGTTCAAATTAAGGATTCCCTAGTCATCTTTCTTCTCATTGTTTACAACAAAGTTTTATTGTTTTATTTTATTAATTAGTTTAATTTAAAATCTAAAAAAAAACCTTTCGGTTACTATTTAACAACTAAAAAGTCACTGCTCTTCGTGGGAACGAACTCCTTACCATTATATTACCAATTAATTGTGTGGAAAGAAGTTAATTAATTTGTTGTGTAAACGACGCGCATCAAATTTTGGCGCCGCTGCTGGGAAGCGGTTGTTAATTGATTTGTTATTTGTTTAGCTTGTTTTTATTTTTGTTTTTAGATTTTTTTTTTATTTTCTCTTTCTTGTGAGTCGTCATGTTTCCTTATGGAAATAACATGTACGGAGCACAAGATTACACATACAACGGTGGTAATCAATATGGTTTTGAATCTCATTCATATTACAACTACCAACCATCCTATGGGTATAATCAAAAACAATCTTTTGGCTATGATCAATATCTCACGGAACCATACGGATATTCTCATACATGTCAACAACCTTATGACGGGAATGTAAGTGAAAAATCACAAGGATGGGAGGATAGTTATACTTCTAATCAGTTTTTTCTATTAATGTGCAGATGACAGGGAGTTTGGAACTAAAAACTTATGATACCGAATCAAGATATACTCCTCTTTATCGTGTTTTTCCTTCGCTTAAAGAAGAGATACTGTCTAGAAACTCTATTGAGCATAATGGTGTAAAGTATGTTAATGTCAGAAAACTTTTTAAGCAACACGAGCAGCTAGAAAAATCCGGTGCATTACAAAAGTCTCTTGATGAAATTAACAAGGTCATAAAATTAGAATTTGAATGTCGTTTCGATATGGACGATTATGAGGAAGATTCTGATGATGAGAGTGCTGAAAAGATTGTGATTGAGAATGAAACCAAATTGACTAAAGTCGTGGAAGACCCAATTGAGCTTGCCAAGGAATATAATAATGCTGAGATTTCGGTTGAAGCATAAATTAAAAGTTTGATAGAGGACCACGAAATACTTGAGGTAAATAATTCACTGGATTTAATTAAGAATGGTGAGGATCTCGTACAAGGTTTGTCAATTCCTTTGCATAATTCTATATTTATTGATCATTTTCCTCTGATCGAAGTAGTTCCCAAAAGAGTTATTAATCCAGCTTTTAGGAAAATACCTCACTTAGGATTGGAGTTGTGTGCTTCTAAAGTTTTAACGGATTATTTTGCTTCCAAGTATCCACCATTGATTGTGTTTGATTATAGCGATTTGCAAGTTCACCAAGAGGAACCTTTTGAAGTTCCCGAATTATTTTTTCTCTATCCACTTCCGAGTGTAGAAAGAGATAAGTGTGGGGGAAACTTCCGTAAAGTAATAGCTTCAATATTTATATCTTATGCTAACGTCTTTGTGAAGCTCTTATTGGAATTGCAGATTATTTTCTGGGTGGACTATCAGATTTTCAGATTGTTGGTATATGGATGATAACCAGCAGGTCAGGCTGAGGACGTTAAACTAAGCGCTGAATGGGAGGCAACCCATTGGTTTTGTATTTCTATCTCTATCTTTTGTTTTTCTTTGTTTTGCATATCATATTTTGATTTCCTACCTTATTTTATTTTGGATGACTTAATTACATTGAGGACAATGTAAAGTTTAAGTGTGTGGGAGTGTTTGGATATTTTCCTATAGAGTTTTTAGCCTTTTTGAGTCGATTTTTCAAAAAAAAATTGTACATAGTTGCATAAAATCCTCCAACTAGCATACTTCTAGGTATGTTTACATAAGGAACTGTCACCGAAATAATGGAACTTAGAAGTGCTAGAGAATACTACACATTAGGTGTTATTAATCTTTGCGAGAAGTCATTTACTGTTTGTGGCTCAACTTAACCATGCTGGAAGCAAATGAGGTGCAGAGGAAAATACATTATTAGCTTGTTGATCAATCATTAGTGGAGACTACCTATTTTTGAAAACGCAGGGGTACAACAACCACACCCAATATTTCGTTCGGAAATCTGAATAAACAAACTCCAATATACTTTCAAGAGAATCAACTAGACAGTCAGATTCAATCTAGAGAAAAGTATATCAAAGAGTTTATATCTCAATTTCTCAATTCAATCCACAATGAGCAAATAGGAATTTTTGAGCCCGATTGAATATAAGAGAAATAACTTGAATGGTACCAAAGACCAATGTTCAAGGATCAATAAATTTCAATCAACAACCAAAGGTTGGATTTACCAATTGATCGATTCAACGCACAACCTGTGATATTTCTATTATATAACAAAATATAATGCGGAAAAGAAATAACACAGACACCAGAAGTTTTGTTAACAAGGAAACCGCAAATGCAGAAAAACCCCAGGACCTAGTCCAGATTTGAACACCACACTGTATTAAGCCACTAATGACACTAGCCTACTACCAATGAACTTCGGACTGGAATGTAGTTGAGCCCTAATCAATCTCACACTGATAAAGGTACAATTGTGCTCCTTACGTCTCTGAACCCCAGCAGGATTCTACGCACTTGATTCCCTTAGCTGATCTCACCTACAACCAAAAGTTGCTACGACCCAAAGTCGAAGACTTGATAAACAAATCTGTCTTACACAGAAAAGTCTATTGAATAGATAAATCTGTCTCCTACAGATATACCTACGATTTTTTGTTCTGTCTTTTGATAAATCAATGTGAACAGGAACCAATTGATTACCCGGACTTATATTCCCGAAGAACAGCCTAGTATTATCAATCACCTCACAATAATCTTAATTGTATGGTAGCGAAACAAGATATTGTAGAATCACAAAAGATGAGACGAAGATGTTTGTGACTACTTTTAATCTTACCTATCGGAGATAAATCTCGAGCAAATCTTAGAAAAGATAATACTCAATCACGATAGTAAAAGTAAGATCAGAATACGCAACTATAGAGAAAATAGTTGGGTCTGGCTTCACAATCCCAATGAAGTCTTTAAGTCGTTAACCTACGGGGTTTCGTGAAAAACCTAAGGTTAGAGAAGAATCGACTCTAGTTGCAACTAGTATCACACAGGAGGTGTGGGTATTAGGTTTTCCAGTTGCTAGAGTTCTCCTTTATATAGTTTTCAAATCCGGGTTTGCAATCTAACTTACCTTGGTAACAAAGCATTCAATATTCACCGTTAGATGAAAACCTAATTAGATTCAAGCTAATATCTTTCAACCGTTGGATCGAACTTAGCTTGTTATACACAAATGAAATGTACCTTCATTTAGGTTTAAGTAAACGTACCTAAACGTGTACACTAGGTTGGCTCAACAGTAGTTAACCGAAGTTAGCTATATGAACACTCTCATATCAACCTTATTCATTTTAACCATAACTAGTTCAAATGACTCAAATGAAACTAATTAAAGAGTTGTTCAATTGCTATATTCTCATAGAAGTATACAAGAACACAATTGAAGGAAAATCGGTTTGCTTCACTCGAATTAATTCATGAACATTATAGCCTCGGTTTGCAAAGAATACATTCCTTATTATATAAATGTATTTGTTCATGTCACAACCGATTTTAGAACTTTAACCACTCAAGTATGCAAACGGGTACGCATACTTGAATAGCCGGACCAAGTTTGGTTTTCGCCAGTATGCGAACGGGTACGCATACCTCCAAACCCAACAGAATTTTCCGGACATGAACCTTACGCCAGTATGCGCATGGGTACGCGTACTTAGGTTCACGGACTTCTCAAACCAACAGGTACACATACGGGTATGCATACTATGGTTCCCGGACATAGATCACATATATGCAAGAGTGCATAACATGTTTATAATCCAATGTTGGTTAAGTGATCTAAACTCTATTTCAATCATTGAAACTTTCTTAGAGGATGACAATAGCCGTTTTCACACACTATTAGCATCAAAGCAATTTTCAAGTTATTGAAATAATCATAACGAGACATTCCAAGTCTACACCAAATGATTGTATCACACAAACCATGTAAGATGTTACTCGGCGATTTTCACATGATCATCTTTTGACTTTCGTCAAGAATATAAGATGAACTTGGTTGAAGCGAAAGCTTACCAACACATATTTCGAGAAATATGTAAGCGAGTTAAACTCAGCTCGAAATCTCAAATGTGCATAATCGAAAACTATATAGTAATACGACTTTTGTCTCAATATATGAGATAGAGTAGAAATAGACTTTCCAAGTCATAGATGAGTTTTAGTCTCCACATACCTTTTGTTGATGAAGTTCCACAAGCTCTCCTTAGTAGTTCTTCGCCTTCAATTGATGAACGCCGTGAAATCTAATGCTCAACTACACAATTTATCCTAGTATGAGACATCACTATAAGTAGACTAGAAATCAAGACTTATAGTTTTGATCACTAACATTGAAAAAAAAGCTTGAGATAGCAACACTTGCGAGTTCGACCGAACAGTGCTCTAACAATTTTCATATCAACAGAGGCACCAAACCAAAAATTCTTTATAGATGACTAAAGGGCTTTGTTTTGAGTGTGTGTCACCGTATGTTAATTTGGGGTAGAATGGTGAGCTACCCAATTTTACACCATTTTAAGCACTATTTTTGATCTCTTGAGTGCTAATTTTTTCAATCATGAGGGTGACATCTATAAATGAAAACCACCTTCTTGTAGTTTGATTTGTAGTTAGCACCATTCTCTCTGTCGCCAACAACAGGTCCATAGAAACACACCATCATCATCAACAAGTGGAACGACATCAAAATCTACAGGAAAAGTTGAAGACGTTTAAGGTTCACAAGCGACAATACAAGAAAGAGCAAATTTCATATCCAAGTAAAGCAACATACAATGAGCAGATTTTAACATATATGTTGAAGACTTACAATACAATGAACTGAATTCTATATCCAAATATGAAGACTTATTTACAAGAGCGAAGAAAATCAAAAGATGGGAATTATTGAAGTTTATGATACAAAGACAATACAAGCTGTGAAGATCAAAGTGGTAGAGTACTTCTTTTATGGCCATGTTAATTTTAATTTCGTTATTATTTTTGTAGTTGCAATATTTTTGTCAAAAAAGAGATTAAAAAAACAAACAGAGAAAATACAAAAAAAATTGCATTTAGGTTATTTGTTCAATAAAGGCATGGGGAAGAAAAATATATAAAAAAGTGTCAAGCAACAAGGAATGAGGAAAAGACTTACAAATTGTCGAAATTCTATGAAGTTCAAGAGTTTATCATCAACAGTTTAAACGGAAGACGGGGATCGAGAAGACTGAGAAGAGGAGTCGAAGACGTTTCTATTGGATGCTGTGAGAGTGGTGCTATCATTACTGCCGATCGGATGTGAAGGTGAGTGAGTACTCCCATCCCTGCTATAGTGGTTGATTTCCTTTCTTAGAGATCATCAAAAAAATATTTTTATTTTCCACGATTTTATGGAGTCTTTAGAAATAATTCGGAAAGTTTCCTTCCTACCATTCAACGTGTGTGGGATTTCTCTCTTTATTCCTACCTGCACACATGTGAGACCCATAAAAAAGCCGTCTTATTGAGTGCAATTATCATAAAATCCTTTTAAGTGAGGCAGAAGTCGAGGCGAAATGCTTATTGGTCGCTCTTAAACATGCGTTCTCTCATTATGGCATAGGTTGACCGGTCACACTTTCTTCGATTAATCGCATTTTACATGTTAATTTTTTATTGTACTTCTGATTTCTTGACAATAGGTTGAGAACCCTTATGTCCTCATAGCTCTTTGGATGCTTGGGACGCTGGAACGCTTTGAAGTTGGAGTAGGTTTTGTGGGTATACCTCTCGTAAGCCCTCACGAGACTATAACTCGTCCACTAGAGAGACCCAGGGGTTTAAAGGATTGTTTCATTTTCTAAATGCAACCATGTCCTCAACGAAAGGGAGTTGTTGTAGTTTAGTTTAGTTTGCTCGAGGACTAGCAAAAGGCAAGTATGAGGGAATTTGATAAGTGCATATTTCACATATATTTGGTGTTAATTCCATGCTAGTATTTGTTGGTTTTCTTGAAATTATTGTATATTATGCTTGTTTTCTCTTATTTGTGTTTTATTAGGTGAATAATCCAAAATAAGTGAATTAGCACTTAATTATGTAATAAAAAAAGCTAGCTAAAAGTGGAGAACGGTCAGAGACCAAGTGAAAATCGTTCAAATTAACGATTCCCTAGTCATCTTTCTTCTCATTGTTTACAACAAAGTTTTATTATTTTCTTTTATTAATTAGTTTAATTTAAAATCTAAAAAAAAACCTTCCAGTTACTATTTAACAACTAAAAACTCATTGCTCTTCGTTGGAATGAACTCCTTACCATTATATTACCAGTTAATTGTGTGGAAAGAAGTTAATTAATTTGTTGTGTAAACGACGCGCATCAATGTCACATAACTAATTAGACTATCATAAGCATATCAAGAATTTTGAGTCAAGTTTATCTTGGTAATTGGTTTTCGAAATATGACCAAGCTTGATGAACGTTTTTCATACTTGATAAATTTCGGTTAAGGATAATTTATTGTTCGCAATCAAAATCATGATTCAAGTTTTATCATTCGACAATAGCCTGGAACAATGATATGTATTATTGATGTTATTTGGGAATGTTTCGAATTGATTTAGAGAATGAAAAGACGAGGGTACCCAAATACACCACAATCTTTAAATTATCCACCTATAAGTCCTCTTACAGAAAGTGATTGTCTATGGACAAAGTTGAGACAATACGACAAATCGGTTTTCACACTTTGTTTGATCGTCTATGGATAGGAGATCGAGACAACACAACAATCAAAGTGTGATTACTTGATAATAGGTTCAGACTTAACCAAACTCTATAGGATCACTATCAAGTAAAGCGGAATTAACGTTTGTGTAATTTACTTTAAATTATAATAACAACAATTATAATTGCGGAAAGGAAAAGTAAATTACACAGCAAGATTTTATTAACGAGGAAACCGCAAATGCAAAAAAACACCGGGACCTAGTCCAGAATTGAATACTCTCAGAATTAAGCCGATATACAAAATCTAAACCAACTTCGTATAGTTGAGACCAAGCAACTAACCTTAGGTCACTTAGTTTCTTCAGTATCCTTACGCTTCCGACGTTCAATAAGTGCACACACTGGAACAATTCCTTTGGATCGTATTCCAAACAGTAAAGGAACAACAAATCTGTTTTGTAACAACTCTCTTGATTCTTTCCAGATAAAGATATCTCAAGTCATATGCAAAGGCTCTTCCGTTTAAACTAATAAACTCCTTTGCCTGGTTAGATCAATCCAATCTCTATTACCTAAGTCATAAGATTCGGATTTGTAATAGATCTCAAGAGAACTATTAGGTGTTACCGATCTCACGCAACTAATCAATCGAATAAATCTGATTCTAGTTGGATCCTTGCCGATCAAGGTTTGTGCTACACAAAGATATGAGAAACCAATAAGAAATCTTCTTCGTCTTCAAATCTTTTGTAATCTTCAATTAAACCTGCACAACACCACTTGAATCTCTTGTGATCAAGCACGCACGGAACGGAGTCTGTTAACAATGGATTATCACAAGATGTCTTAGATTTACAAACAGTTCTAAAGACCCCGTCGACACTTCGATCTAGTTTGAGTGAATCTTATATCATAAGAGAAGATTCTTAAGAATAAACAAACTAGGTGCAATCAAAGTTCAACAACCGTTAAGTCAATCAAATCAATCGAAAACTAATAAACTGAAATTATCTAGTTTCCCACCAACGGTACTCGTAGAGCTTCTTGATCCCACAAAAGTCTTTAAACGAGGGGTCGTAAGAGATTTCGCCTAATTAGGTTACTTTCCTCTCCGGATAGACAGCTCCACCAGAAACAACAAAAAGATGAAGTTTACCTAGCTCTTAGGATAGTTTGCTAGAAATGCAAACTTAGGTATTTATAGACCAAGGATATTTGGACACCAAGGAATTTCCAAAACCGAAATTATTCTCAAGATATGCAATAAATGCCCAATCGGTTTTCATAATTCCAGGAAATGCTTTGTCCAATATTTTCCGAAATCTGTCAATAGAAAATTTCCAATTAGTAAATGCACAATACTAATTTTTATTCTCTAGAGATATGCATTTAATTGCTGGTAATTAAAGCATATAAAACTAACAACCTTAATTAAAAGATTCTTAATTTATTTCGGACCGGGATCTCCTTGAGTAATTAAGGAATCTCTTTGAACAATAAAAGATAAGAGTTATTGTTCGTGTTCAAAGTATGTTGACATCTTTTCTTTGTGAATCATCTTTCACATTTACAATCTTGGAATCGATTATACCACACTTCCAAACAAGTTTAGAATTGATTCATCTGTATTCCAAGACAACTATGTGATTGATCAAATATCAAATCACATTCATGGGTTCAATCGGTTCTACCAATCACTAGGATCGGTTATACCTTAATATGGAACACTTGTGATCGGTCAACAAGTTACTAGGACCGGTTACATCAGTTACCAGGATCGGTTACTTTAATTACCAGGACCGGTTACCATATACTCATGGTATTGCTTGTAATCGGTTACACCAGTCACTAGGATCGGTTATACCAATTACCAGGATCGGTTATACCAATTACTAGGACCGGTTAAACTAATTACAAGGATCGATTACACAACTCTTTTGTGATCGGTCACACCAATTACTAGGATCGGTCACACCAATTACAAATATCGAGCATACCAAATTAGGTGACTACTTAGGATCGGTTACACTAATTAATCAAAACTAGTCATACCAAATCATAAGTCAGGCATTGTGATTAGTTATACCAAGATACATAACAAGTTGTGATCGGTTCTACCATCTCACACATATTGGTAATCCAAAGATATGCAATGAATAACAATACTAATAAGCCTAGCAATCTCCCTTTCGATTCATAAAACAAGTTCATGAATGTACTTCCTTTAAATAAATGTAAAACATTGTATCCTAGGATGAAATCTCCACCTTTACCCATACACATAATCACAATAGCATTCATAAGATTATGTCGATGTCATATCTACGAAGTTCAAAAGATAACCGTTAAACTTTGTAGTCTAATTCCTTAGTACTATAATCATGTGATCATGTCTCACTACTAGAGTAAAATATTCATTCACAGCTTCGCAGTTATGTTTTCAATATAGCACGACTGGAAAGATATGACAGGAATGAAACAGTTCAAGTCAATATTACTAACTTCAAGAGGAAGGATGATGTCGTCGTTGTAGCTCGTTACTTCTTCACGTTCTTCAGATCTTCGATTAATACTTGTATGTTTCATATTCCTAGACTTTCTAGTCTAACCTATACGAAGTTGTCTCTAGTACATAATCAAGCGACTCTTAGATAAGTTTTGATTCACTAAAATATGACAACCAAACTTGACATACCAACGCTTTGTGGGTTCAACCGAGCTATGTTCTAACAGAGAGAAATATAGAATTTGAAAAAGTAGGGGTCTAACAACCACACCAAATATTTCATTTAGGCAATCTGTATAGAATAACTCCAATATAATTCCAAGAGAATCAACTAGACAGTCAGACTCAATCAAGGAAAATATATCCAAGAGTTATATCTCTGTTTCTCAATGTAATCAGCAAATCAAACAGATGGTGAAAAAGCGGGGGTACAAAAACCACACCCAATATTTCGTTAGGCAATCTGTATGGGCTAACTCCAATATAATTCCATGGGAATCAACTAGACAGTCAGACTCAATCAAGAAAAACATATCCAAGAGTTATATCTCAGTTTCTCAATGTAATCAGCAAATCAAACAGATAGAAATTTGCGAGCTTGATTATTATGAGAAACAACTTGAACGGTACCAAAAACCAATGTTCAAGTGTCAATCAATTTCAATCAACAACCAAAGGTTGGATTTACCAATTGATTGAACTACGGACAACCTGTGATATTTAAATTATATAGAAAATATAATGCAGAAAAGAAATAACACAGATACTAGAAGTTTTGTTAACGAGGGAACCGCAAATGCAGAAAAACCCCGGGACCTAGTCCAGATTTGAACACCATATTGTATTAATCCGCTATAGACTCTAGCCTACTACAATTTAACTTCGGATTGGAATGTAGTTGAGACCTAACCAATCTCACACTGATTAAGGTACAGTCGCGTACCTTACGTCTCTGAATCCCAGCAGGACTCTACATACTTGATTCCCTTAGATGATCTAACCCATAACTAAGAGTTGCTACGACCTAAAGTCGAAGACTTGATAATCAAATCTGTCTCCCACAGAAAAGTTTATTCTGATAGATAAATCTGTCTCCCACAGAAATACCTATGAAATCTTTGTTCCGTCTTTTGATAAATCAAGGTGAACAGGAACCAATTGATAATCCGGTCTTATATTCCCGAAGAACAGCCTAGAAATATCAATCACCTCACAATAACTTAACTATATGGTAGTAGAACAAGTTACTGTGGAATCACAAAAAATGAGACAAAGTGCTTTGTGATTACTTTTTATATCTTAACTATCATAGACAAATCTCGAGCAAATCTTAGAGAAGATATTACTCAATACGATAGAACAAGTAAGATCATAACACGTAACTACAGAGAAAATAGTTGGGTCTAGCTTCAGAATCCCAATGAAGTCTTTAAGTCGTTAACCTATAATGGTTTCAGGAAAAACCTAGGTTAAAGGAGAATCGACTCTAGTCGCAACTAGTATCACACAGGAGATGTGAGGATTAGGTTTCCTAGTTGCTAGAGTTCTCCCTTATATAGTCTTCAAATCCGGGTTTGGTAACTTTGGAATAAAGCAATCAATATTCACCGTTAAATGAAACCTGAATTAAGATTCAAGCTAATATCTTTCCACCGTTAGATGGTCTTCGCTTGTACACACAAATGAAATATACTTTCATTTAGATGTGGGTAACTGT
>JAJJMB010014022.1:2936289-2956949 GCA_023531105.1 Papaver atlanticum | reverse complement strand
CATTCTATCTTTTATCAATATTTGCATAATGACATAATAGACTTAACTTTTGGCATATATGGGACAATCATAGTTCACGGACGTAAACACACATATCACACAACATTATTTTTTGCAATATATAAAATCAATAAAGATTAGTACTGCAAAATCATCTTCCAAATAACTTAGAATTTAAACAAATAAATCTAAAAACATTGTAAGATGAAAATCGTTGGCAATAGTTACGTGTAATCACAATATTTGCTATTCCAAACCTTAGTTATCCTTCTTGAAACAAAAGAATAAATTCTCATAAGAAATTTCCTAGACCAAATAAAAATCAACAGGCTAAAAAACAAAAGACTCCTAATCCAACAAAACCGATCATGAACTGAATTCAAAGAGCACTTCCGGAACTCTCACGAGTCTTGAGACCTTTGAGATTGTGATTGACAGCATCCACTACTTCTTCAGAGAAAATATCCTCATTGAGAAGATCTTTAACATGTGTCTTCATGAGAACGAGGTCAGAGTGAACCTTTTTCAACTCAGTTCTTAACATATCAAGACCCTTCATGGTATCAACGAGTTGCAGTTTTGCTTCCTCAAAGTATTTAAGAAAATCATGAACCATCTCGGTAGAAACCATCTCATCATTTTTTACATCTTGATGAGTATAAGCATAGTAGCATGAGACATCAAAATAATCATAAGGATTTTGATATTTTATCATCAACTTCTACTAGAATTATTTTCTTCTTCCATTTGGATCCGAAACCAATACCTTTATCAAGAAAACCTCTTGCAAAATCATAAGTGCAAGAAGGTGACATTCTTGACAAGAAGAAAATAGCCTAGAGTACGCGTACGTGACTCAATAGGATTGGTATTTAAAAGGTTTCTTAGGGAATAACTTTAGGGTTTCTAAATATTGGTTCGTGATAAGTCAATATGTATACCCATACGAAACCAATATGGTCCCGAGAACAAAAACTGTAAAGATCCTCTTTTCAAAAGAACACAGCAAAAATTTGCTACAAGAAAATTTTCTTTCACAGTTCTTGGATCAATAAATTTTATATTCTCATATGAGAAAAATTTAGAGCACAAATGCAACTCACAAATCAAAAAAACTTTTTTTTTTTAGATTAAAATTTAAACATTCGAAACAAAACAATACTTAGGCAAAGCAATCTGTAGACAATAGTTTAGCTATGAACGATAAGAAAATAGCTCAACTAATCAGAAGGCATTTTACCAATAAGTATACCTGATCTTAGCAAATCTTACTCAACAGGATTTTTATGAGTAAGAATTCAACCCTTGTGATTAATTAACACAAGTATGAGCTTTATGCTCATCAAATGAATATAATTCATGGTTAATCCTCTTTCTCCTTCTAATTTTTGGAGGAAACCCTTTTTGATGTGAAAAAGTATCATAAAACTTATTGTCATCAAAGTATGAGACTAAGTTTGAATCCTTACTGGAAGAAGTTTGCACGGAGGATTTTGACAGCCTGTTGATAAGATCCTTGTATCCTTCAATTATCAGATTAAGGTTGTCCTTCATATCTCCACTGTTGTTTTCACCTGCTATTACTTTTCTCACATCTTGAACATCATCCTTCACTTTAGGTTGAGAAGGACCTTTCTAAAATCTCCTTGACCGATTTGTAATGCTACAATTAGTTCGAACGTTCGATAAGCAGATTGAACTGACTTTCCTGGAAGAATTCACAGGGTGAGTACTAAAACCAATAGGTTTATACATAAGAATGTCAGTTACACCTTTGAGTATTAAATCTAAGGTGTGTTGAAGTCGACCAAAATAGTTGTCATTCAACCTCAATTTGCTCTTCCGTTGAACATGTCATTTTGAATCACAGAAGAGACATACTTTTTGATCACCGGAGTGATTAGAGTGTGCAGCATTAGTAACATCATTAAAATATTTATTCCTTCCATGAGATGTGGTGATTCCTTGATCAGTGTATGAACCAAGCACCTCTTTAGCAATAGGAAGGGTTTGCAGTTTAGCTTCTGAAGCTGGTTTCATTAGAGAAACATGATTACAAGTAGTCACGGTTTTTAATATCACAACAGTATCAGAAGTAATTGGTATGACAGACTCCCCAGAACATCCTTTATCTTGAATAGAGAGATTACTCAATAGTCGTTCTATTTCACGTGCATCTTCCTTGAGTTTAGCCTCGACTAAGGTTCGGGATCAAAAAATTACAATATTCTCCTCATGAAGAACCCTTAATTGGGAATCACGATCTTTTACCATACCGACCATTGTATTGACCTTGTGTTTCAGTCTATTGATTTCAACTGCCTAGATTCTAACAAGTTTTAGAATCGCTGCACTCTCTTGGGCTGCTTCCCTTTCTACTTAAAAGTCAGACTCATCAGTAAGATAATCAGGGTAACACTTATCAATACTTGTCTGTTTCGTGGGAACAGAATGTTCATCTATATGCGAGATTGACAAGTCTTTCTCATTAATAGATTTTATAGAAACAAAACTTTTGTCTCGGGTGATGCGTTTTTCAGAGATAGCACAACAGTCCATAGAGTCAGATTGCTACAAACACAGACTTATGTGGTCTTAAACATGTTTGCCTACTCTGATACCAATTAAAAAAGCGGGGGTCTAACAACCACACCCAATATTTCGTTTAGGAAATATGTATGGACTAACTCCAATATAATTCCAAGGGAATCAACTAGACAGTCAGATTCAATCAAGGAAAATATATCCAAGAGTTATATCTCTGTTTCTCAATGTAATCAGCAAATCAAACAGATGGAAATCCACGAGCCTGATTATTATGAGAAACAGCTTGAACGATACCAAAGACCAATGTTCAAGTGTCAATCAATTTCAATCAACAACCAAATGTTGGATTTACCAATTGGTTGAACTACGCACAACCTGTGATATTTCAATTATATAGAAAATATAATACGGAAAAGAAATAACACAGTCACCAGAAGTTTTGTTAACTAGGAAACCACAAATACAGAAAACCCCCGGGACCTAGTCTAGATTTGAGCACCACACTACATTAAGCCGCTACAGACTCTAGCCTACTAAAAATTAACTTAGGACTGGAATGTAGTTGAGCCCTAACCAATCTCACACTGATTAAGGTACAGTCGCGTTCCTTACGCCTCTAAATCCCAGCAGGACTCTACACACTTGATTCCCTTAGCTGATCTCACCCGCAACTAAGAGTTGCTACGACCCAAAGTTGAAGACTTGATAAATAAATATGTCTCCCACAGAAAAGTCTATTATAATAGATAAATCTGACTCCCGTAAAAATACCTACAAAGTTTTTGTTCCGTCTTTTGATAAATCAAGGTGAACAAGAACCAATTGATAATCCGGTCATATATTCCTGAAGAAAAGCCTAGAAATATAAATCACCTCACAATAACTTAACTATATAGTAGTAGAACAAGTTATTGCGGAATCATAAAGAATGAGACGAAGAGCTTTATGATTACTTTTTATATCTTACCTATCGAAGATAAATCTCGAGCAATCTTAGAGAAGACAGCACTCAATATAATAGAACAAGTTAGATCAGAACACGCAACTACAAAGAAAATAGTTGGGTCTGGCTTCAGAATCCCAATGAAGTCTTTAAGTCGTTAACCTATAATGGTTTCAGGAAAAACCTAGGTTAAAGGAGAATCGACTCTAGTCGCAACTAGTATCACACAGGAGATGTGAGGATTAGGTTTCCTAGTTGCTAGAGTTCTCCCTTATATAGTCTTCAAATCAGGGTTTGGTAACTTTGGAATAAAGCAATCAATATTCACCGTTAAATGAAACCTGATTTAAGATTCAAGCTAATATCTTTCCACCGTTAGATGGTCTTCGTTTGTACACACAAATGAAATATACTTTCATTTAGATGTGGGTAACTGTACCTAAACGTGTATATTGAGTTGGCTCAATAACAGTTAACCGAAGTTAGCCATATTAACACTTTTGTATTAACCATGTTCATCTTAAAACTTCTAGATCAATTGATAATCAAATGAATCTAATTGTGTTACTCATTGAGTTGTTCAATTGTTTATATTCTCATAAAAGTATACAAGACACAATTGAAGCAAGATCGGATTGATCCAAAAGAATCAGTTCATGAACATTTTAGCCATGGTTTGCAAGGATTGCATTCCTTAATTTATAAATGTATTTGTTCATTATTATGAAATCATACTTAACCGATTTTAGAACTTGAACCACTTAAGCTTGCAAACGGGTACGCAAACTTAAGTTCCGGACATTGGTCACAAGCCGACAGTTTGCAAACGGGTACGCAAACTTTAGCTCCGGACCGAACTCAGTTGAAACCGTTTGCTAACGGGTACGCAAACTTTGTTCCCAAACTTCAACAGTTAAATAAGTTTGAACGGGTATGCAAACTTAAGTACCCTGACTTTAACAGTTGAATAAGTTTGCGAACGGGTATGCAAACTTAACTTCCGGTCCAGAATTCCATCAAAACAGTTCGCACACTTAGTGCACAAACCGTAATGTATCCAGACATAGTTTTAGCTCTTAACTCCCATTTTAATTATTGAAACATTCTTAGAAGACGACAATATTTCTGTCTCACACAAACTATTAGCTTATAAGCAATTTTCAAGTGATCGAATGATCAATACAAAACATTCTGAGTCTACATCAAATGACTGTCTCACACAAATCATGTAAGATGTTACCAGGTGATTTTCACATGATCATCTTTTTACTTTCGTCAAGAATAATGATGAACGTAGTTAAAGCAAAAAGCTTTCCAACACATATTTCGAGAAAGATATAAGCGAGTTAAACTCAGCTCGAAATATCAAATGTGTATAATGTAAAGTCCATATAACTATATGACTTTTGTCTCAATAGGAGATGAAATAGAATAGACTTCTTAGTGATAGATGAGTTCAAGTCTCCACATACCTTTTGTTGATGAAGTTCCACAAGCTCCCCTTAGTAGTTTTTCGTCTTCAATCGATGAACGCCGTGAAGTCTAAAGCTCAGCTACACATTATATCCTAATCCGAGACATAGCTATAAGTAGACTAGAAAACAAGACTTATAGTTTTGACAACTAAACTTACAAACAAGCTTGAGATAACAATGCTTGCGAGTTCGACCGAGCAGTGCTCTAACAGAACTACTGTAGATTCGGATATAAGACAGTGTACATATGAGTCTTACAAACTGGGAAAACTATTATAAGTTTGAAGCCGTAATACATGTACTCAGTACACGTAGCGGAGTATCTATATGTCGACAAGCATATTTTTGGTACGCATATTCGTATGCACACCTTTAAAAGTTTGGGAACTCGTGAATCCAGATCGGTACACAAACCAGTACGCGTACTAGAAAAGAACTATAGATTAAGGAACCGGTTTGGCATCCATACCGGTACACGTACCAGAAACGTTATGTAGACTCCGGAACGTGGCTATGTTTAAGTGGTATCCATACCAGTACACGTACCACAAAAGTTATGTGGACTCCGGAAGTCGTTATGTTTAAATGGTATCCATACCAGTACGCATACCGAAAAAGTTTCGTGAACTCCGGAACTCGGTTATGTCTTAAGGTTTACACACAGGTACACGTACCGTGACATAAATGTTCACGAACAGGTCAAGTAATAGTACCTTGTATGCCTATTTACCATGTCGATTAAATTCTTATGCACATATATTATTTATCCGAGATAATTTGCATTTGAATAATCTCTAAAAACTCCATAGACATATTTGATCACTTGATTGTGTTTCGAGTTAAGTATTTATAAAAATGATCAAGCTTATAGTTCAGTTGGATGGTTTCGGCTTACCATTCATGAGCGTGGTCTTATACACGGTTCAGTTATGGTTTATCCTAACCAGAGTGTATATCTTGTTATGTAAATCATATTCAAAGATTCATCTAGCGATGGATATTGTTTTCTTGGTTCCAAAGCTATCTTAGCTTAAACCTAAAGCAACCTATGCTTTGAATGTCTATAAAATGGGAACTTCAAGCAACTAGGATCTTTGAATCCCGACACTACTTTTCTTGGTGTCTCCTATTTGTAACTAGAGTCATCCTCTTCCTAAAAACATTTTAGGATTTAGCGACTACAAAGACTTCATAGGGATTCTAGAAGCAAGGTCCAGCTATTGTTTATCTGGATAACTCGAGTATCTTGATCCTGTCTGATTGTTGAGCTGCTCACTTGAACAAGAAAGATAAAAATCATCAAAGTTCTCTTCATCTCTGACTTTGTTGATTCCACAAGTTTTATACTTGTGAGGTGAATAATAATCTAGGTTGCACTTCGAGTTGCATAAGTCCGGATTTTGAGGTTAGCTAGACTTTGTATATTGCTATCGATTTATATCACCTTGATCTAACTTTTTGATCGTAAAGGAAATAACATATATGCTTATATGTGGGAGGCAGATTGGTTCAAACTCTTCAATTGAGTTGAAGCAATTCTTAGTTGGTATGACGTCATCTAAGGGAATCAATTGCGCGAAGTCCTGCTGGGATTCAAAAGGCGTAAGGAGCGCGACTGTAACTGAATTGCTGGGAGGGTTTAATTAGTTCGGTCTCAACTACATTCCAGTCCGAAGTTAATTGGTAGTAGGCTAGTGTCTGTAGCGGCTTAATACAGTTTGGTGTTCAATCTAAACTAGGTCCCGAGGTTTTTCTGCATTTGCGGTTTCCTTGTTAACAAAACTTCTGGTGTTTGTTTTATTTCTTTTTCTGCATTATATTGTTCATCTTTATAATTGAAATATCACAGGTTGTGCTGTAAAGGCCCGCAAGCACGTCAACGCTATTAGACCAGTCAAGAGACGATTTAGCCGCTAATGACTCGATTAGTTAATATAGATTTTAATTAGTAGAAATTAATCTAACAACGATCTAGATACGAAACTAGTACCGCTGGATAGATCTCGAGAAGTTACGTGGAATAGACTACTCTATCGTGTCATTCGGATACCAGACGAAGAAGATATCATCAGTTTAGTGTGAGGGGAAAAATAATAATTTTGCCTTAGACCAAGCTGGCTGCCATTATCCAAAACGTGGGTGCCTCAGTAATTTTCGTTGGCCTTATCTTCACCAAAACGTGTCGAAGAGATTCATTCCTCTCTTTTTCTTTCTTCTTTCTTCTTCTATGTTCTTCCTCTCCTTCTCTCTCTGTCGATCTCAGTTCAGAAGAATTGAGTTATTTTGTTTGAGATTTTCATAGAAAATTTGTTAGCTTGATGAATCGAAGAAGATGAAGTTAGAACTGAGGTTGTTCGAACTCCAGGAGAAGAAGAATGTGAGGTTGATGTTGAATTGAAGTTAGGGTTTCTGAAGTTAGGATTCGTGTAGAGCAGATGATGTTATAGTGCTGTTAATGGATGAAGAATTGAGGACTTATTACCGAATTGATGAAGTGAAGCTGTTCTGATGATGAATCAAATATAAAAGGTAAATCAGAGTTTTAATTAGGGTTTCTGTTTTGATATTTTTTATGAAATTATTGTTCTTTGATCGAATTATTTCATGGGTTTGTTCTTAATCGAGTGGAGATAGTTGTATAGGGATTTAATTTTAGTTCTTTAGCAATTTAATTTCGGGTTAGGGTTTCAGTGAATTGAAGGTGAAGATTAGGGTTCTTGAGTTAGGAGATTACAGATGAAGGGGATGAATTGGATAGAGATGGGTGAAGATGAGAATTGTACAACGGAAAAGAAATGGATTTGTGGCTGTAGTTTAGGTATTGCTGAGATACAGGGGATGTGAAGTTTAATTTTGAATTGAAGGAGATGGCTTGGGCAGTCATGGGGTGATTTGGTGATGGGGGTCTGCTAGTGGAGATGAAATTGATATTGCAGTTGATGATGAAGATAATTATAATTGAATGTTTTAGAGTTGCAGTTGCAGTCATGTTGAATTGAAGCTGAATTGAGATTAAGGGGATGGAAGAATGAAACTGAGATTTGAGATGAATATGGTTTGGCTGAAGCTGTGTCATTGCAGTTGGAGATAAATCAAGATTGTTGGTTGGTTTAAGTGGTTGCAGTTCATGGAAGTTGTGGTGCTGCTGATATGAGTGGTGGAGGTCTGGAAAATGAGTATTGGTGATGCTGGATTTGTGTATATCAATTGCAAGTGATAATGCTGGCCTGTGGACGCTTTAAAGTTTGTATTTGTGCTGATATAAAGGTTTGAGGATGGCCTCAACTGAGGTGTGGTTTTGAGTTGCAGCTAATGAAGTGATGGTGGTGGTGCATTCTTAGTGGTGTTGAATTGTTAGCAGAGGTTGTGTAGAATTAGAACTGTATATAGTTGTGATTGAGGTTTATATTGATCTACAGAGAAAATTGTGTTGGTTGTAGTGAACTGAGAAGAGAAGTGGTACTGTTGGTATCATTTGTTGGATGTTGCTGCAATAGTTGCCTGAATTGGTAGGTAATCAGATTTAGTTGTAGTGTTCGTTTGAGTTGGAGTTTAAGGAAATGGATCAAGAAATGAATGAACTGTTGTAGAAGTAATAAGATGATAGAAATGTTATTTCAATTGAAAAGACTAGTTGCAGTTAGAAATGCATCTTTTAGTCTTGGCATGAGTTGTGTTGCATCATGATAGAGCATTAGGATCTTTGGCCTGTGCGGCTCAGGCCAGCATCCTTTCAATCAGTCAGATGCCTGACTGAATCTGACCTAGCCTGACTCAGACATTGACTGAGTCGCCTCACCTGAATCAGTCTAATTGACTGAGTTGTTTCTTTTTGACCGATTTGACTGAGAGACATGACCTTTGACTGGACTGTGACCTTGACTGTTAGTTGATCCTTGGCCGTCTTTTTGACCGTTAGAGACCGTCAGTTGACCAGTTGGACCAGGCCTTTGGTTAATGCTTAATGGGCCTATTTAGTGAACTTGGGTTTAGAATCAATTTTCCAATTGAACATGAGTTGGACCTTTGTGATGCGAATTAATCTTTGGTTCCTTCTACAAAGTTGTAGATATTCATAAGAAATATCTAATGGACTATAGAACCAATCTAATTGGATTAGTTAATAGACTATAGAACTAATCTAATTGGATTAGTAAACCTTAGATGTGCTAAGGATTAAGGCTGTACAAAACCGAACCAGAACCACTTATTGAACCGAAACCGTTGTATTTTTAACCGAACCGAAACCATAAGAAGAAAGTATAAACTCGGTTGTTAGTTTTGGAAAACCGACTGTTATGGTTTCAGTTCCGATTTTCACCAAAAACGAACCGAAAAAACCCGAATATACATATATCACTAATCACAGCCGTCCATTTTTATACAACTAGTAATCATACCCATCCGTTTTAGGTTCTTAGTTTACATGTTTATTTTCTCATCTTTCTTTCCCATTATATTTTCTCTCGGCTACTCCTCCTTTCTCGATTCTCAGTGAAGATATTCACCGCATCTCTCTCAACGCACCACTCAATCAGACAATCACCACCTTTCCTTCTTCTCCTTCTTCGATTCTTCTTCTTCATCGTCTTCTTCTTCTTGTTCTTCGATTTAGCCCATCACAGATCCACAACTGAACAGCCGAATCATGAACCATCACCACCACACCAGTAAAAGAAATAACTGAATAGGTAATTTATATGGTATTCTCTCTTTATTCTTCTTTGATTATTATGTTACGTATTAGAATGATACGAAATTAAAACTAGGGTTTATGAAATCAAAAATACTTGGGGCTTTTTGGAAATTAGGGTTCATCATGTTGATTTGGAATTGAATCAATTGATATACTGAATTGCCTGTTTGGTGGTTATTTTCGATAATTATGTTCTCAATTTTATGTTTGATTTGAATTTTTTATCACTATTAACTGGATCCAAAACTTACATAGGTTGCACAATCTTTTGAGATATTCAAAGCTGTTTTTCTGAGGATTGATTTGGATAATTGCAAGGTAATAAAACTTACAGTGGGTTTTGCTTAATTTTAATAACTTTTACAAGTTAATTCAGATTGAATGTTTGTTGTTAAGGTTAAAATTTTCAATCAAGTTTATTCATGTAGCTCAACTGTTTGATATGTTAGCTCAATGAAGTGTTGAGAATGATGTAATGATTCAATGTCATGTTATCAAAAGTACAAACAGTCAAAGCACACAGTAAACCACCACTGGTAATCTGGTATTAGTCTTGCATCCTTAACTTATTTCTCTTAACATGAAATGCTAAATCAATCTAATTCATTTTCAATGATTATTAGGGACAGTTCAACCTTAGTAACCTTCAGGTCAAACAAACCCCGTGAACCCATCTTTTCGAAGAAAAAAATAGAATCATAACACAGGCCAGGCTCTAGGCCAGAAAAAAGAGATGAGCCGGGATGGCCTGTTTGACACCTTATAATGCTTTCGTGTTTGACTGGAAGTAAATACATGCCTTATTTTTAACCTTTTACATTTGCAGTTCGTTCAAGTCTAGCTATTACGTATAGTTTAATGTTACACTGTGCTTTCATTATCTATTCTCAAATTAATTTTTTTTATGTTGTTTAACTTGTAGTCGAGTTATCTTGCTTTCTTATTAGCTCAACTGTTTGATCTGCTTGTACACCATTGCTTCTTGGCTGGTGTCGAGTTTAGTCTGTACTAGAAAGTAAACAAAAGACTGTCTGTTTTCAGTTGAATGTATGGTTTATTATATTGCAGACTTGCTGATTGAAAATGCGAGGATCTAGTTCAACACCTACTGCCTCTGTTTCTTCTAATTAGCGGCCACCTCGACCTCGACCTCGACCTCCACCTAATGCAAATTCAGTTTGAGGTGCAAGTGCTGCTAAAGATGCTAGTACAGCTGGAGATGCTAGTGGAGCTGGACATGCTAGTGCAGATGGAGGTGCAACTGAAGCCGGCATAGAAGTGACAGAAACACAAAGCAATAAGCGTAAAACCCCTGAAGATGCAACTGAAGATGACACAGAAGTGACAGAACCACATGGCAAGAGGAAAACATCTGATGTGTGGAACCACTTTGATATGGAACCTAAGCCTTCGAAATATGCAAAATGTCGCCACTGTAAGACAAAAATTGCATCTCATGGTGTCAGGAATGGGACAGGTGGTATGAATAATCATTTGAAGATATGTAAGAAGAAGCCTAAGGAGGAAAAAGGACAACAAACTCTTGATTTTCAACCGGCTAGGCTAGGAGAGGAAGGAAAATTGGTTGCAGTAACTTTTAATCAAGATGTATGTACAAAGGCAGTGATTTTATTTGTGATTTTAGATGAGCAGCCATTTAGAATGGTTGAAGGAGAAGGGTTCAAGGAACTTTGTAGGGTACTTGAATCCAGATTCAAGATCCCTTCTCGTATGACCATTTCGCGGGGTGTATTAAATTTGTATGAAGCTGAAAAGGAGAAGATGAAGAACTACTTCAAGGCAAACAATGTGAGAGTTTGTCTCACCACTGACACATGGACCTCAAATGCCCAAAATAAAAGCTACATGGTTATAACTGCGCATTTCAATGATAAAGATTGAAAGCTGCACAAACTGGTAATAAACTTTTTCCAAATTTTAGGTCATTCAGGTGAGGTAATTGGGAAGATGTTAGAGGAATGTTTGTTAGGTTGGGAACTTCCTGGGGTTTTTACTATTACGCTTGACAATGTTAGTGCTAATGATTTAGCTATTGATTATCCAAGGGAGGATGGTTATTTAAAGGAGCAAGTGGTTAGTTCAAATGGTGTACTGAATACTAAGTTTATGCAAGTTAGATGTGATGCTCATGTGCTTGCACTTGTTGTGAATGCTGGCTTGGGAGAGTATCACATGGCGGTTAAGAGAATAAGGGCAGTGGTGAAGTATGTGATGGGTTCTCCTGCTAGGTTGATTAAGTTTATGGATTGTGCTAGACAAGAAAAGTTATATTGCAAAAAAGGTTTAGTTTTAGATATGGATACCTGATGGAATTCCACTTACATGATGTTGGAAGCTGCTTGTAGATATCAGAAAACTTTTGAAAGGCTAGCACGGGATGATAAGGCTTTCAAAAAGAAGTTTTGTTTCAACGAAAGATCCATCCCTCCTGTATTTTCAACTTCTACTGGTGCTGGTGATGATGTTGACATGGAAGAAGCTTGTACCCCTACAACTGCTACGAATTCTTCAGGAAATCATAACAAAGGAAAGAAGAAGGCCTCTCTTCGGCCTCATATACATGCTCCATATATGGAAGATTGGGCCAATGCAAGATCATTTGGGAAATTTTTAAAGGTATTCTATGATTTGACTGTCAAGTTTTCTTACTGTACACGTGTTACTTCACATGAGTTCTTGTTTAACGTAAGTGTCATTCATAGAACAATGAACACATGGGTAAAAATTTAGATCCATTTCTCTCTGGTATGGGCACTAAAATGCTAGACAAGTTTAATAAGTATTGGGGAGCATATGAGAAAATGAACATTCTCATGTTCATTGCTGTTTTGCTTGATCCACGTGAGAAAATGAAAGGTTTAAATTTTATTCTTGATACTTTAGATATCACGGGTCCGTCATTACGTAAACACTTATCGACTTATGTGAGAACTGATTTTCAAGAACTTTTCGAAGAGTACAAGTGTCTCTATGCAAATGATGAAAACATGTCTAGTGTAGCAAGTGCTGGTGATAATGTTACTCAATTTTCTGGGGTTACTGATGATGAAGATTCCGCGTATGCTAGTTTTATAGCAGAGAGAGCAAGAGAAGATGAGGAGGATGACACTGTTGAGGGGAGAACTGAGTTGGAGTTATATTTAGAGGAGAAACGTGAACCGAGAATTAGCCCTACCGGTGTTCAGTTTGATATTTTAGGTTGGTGGAGGACTAATAGTACAAGGTATCCTGTATTATCATACATGACGAGAGATATACTAGCCATACCAGTCTCTTCTGTTACCTCGGAATCTGCCTTTAGTACTGGAATGCGCGTTATTGATCCTCATCGAAGTTCACTGCTGCCTAAGAAAGTTGAGGCGTTGATTTGCACGCAAAGATGGTTACGGACACCGATTGATCTTGATCCAAACACCTTAGGAACTGATGATGCCGAAGATGTTTCAGGTATTTTCTCTACTCATTGTTTGTAAAATTCTGATTTGTTATTTTCTCTACTCATTGTTTGTCACTTATTGATGTAATTTCTTGCTGAATTTTTAGGTTCTCTTGCAACTTCTAAGTTCATCCGCATTGACATAGATGATGATGAAGAAGAAGATTGAGCTGTACTGTAAGTCCTCTAAACTGCTATTAAGCACATTGAACTTTTGATCCACCATTTGTAGTATTTTCTCATCACTGGCCAACAACTAAGCAGGCTCATCTCTGTCCAAGGAATTCCATTTTGATATAGATTAAATGTTATATTTTGTTCATTTTCCTTGTTTTCATAGGTATGGAATGAGGAAATACTTTCCAGTTCTACCTTTTATTTCTTATGTTGTATGGAATGAGTGTTTTCAGGTTTTTGTCAGGCATTAGTATTTCATTGATAATGCTGGGATCTTACATATGTTTCTTTACCATTCACAGGAGTTCCTGTGGAAGGAGGAGAGGTAGCTTGGGAGCCAGCAGCTGCACCAGTTGATCCCGTCATGCCTGCAGCTGGTGGCTGGGAATGAGGGGAGCATTAAGCTCTTATATTTTTGCCGCCTCTTATCTCATTTAGTCGGGGCTAAATCAAACCCTTTTATTCTCTTTTGAGCTAGTTTTGTTTCAATTAGTATGTAGTTAAAAGATGTTTGGGGTTTTTCTTAGCTCGATACTGCGAACCTTTATTATCATAGCAGAATGAATCTTTTCACACTAATGAATTGTAGTTAATGAATGGTTAGGAGGATTATTCGAGTTAAAGCCTTTTGCTGTCATTTTAGTTGCTCGTCATTTATGCCTCTGATATGTTGCCATCAAACTTTTCTGCCGCTTGTAGTATTGGGTGTACTGTTTGTGTAAACTATAAAGCACTAGCACATTACATGAACTCAGTAAAAGATTGTTTATAAATCATTCGGTTAACCAAAAACCGTCTGGTTTTTAACCAAACCGAGTAAAAACCGAACCGAGTGAAACCGAATAGGCTATATGGTTTCATTGGTTTTCAATATTGGAAAACCGAGTACTTCGGTTTCGGTTATGGTTTTGCCGAAAACCGATGAAAACCGAACCATGTGCAGCGCTACTAAGGATAGATAATGACAAGGTATAGAATTATAAATGGGCTTAGAACCATTAGATAATCCACTTAGCTTATAACTAGAAAATTGTATGAGTTTATGTTATGAGCCTTGTGTGAGCCTTTTGGCTAATCTCTTAGAGTGCTTATGTGATTAACAGTTACTCTTTATTAACAACGATCGATTCAAAAAGATGAACTGGTAGATTGTGGATCTTGAGGTAGGCGAGGTTGGTCATCAAAAGAGGTGGGAATCGATAACGAACTCTCTTGTATTCATTATTGTTTTACAAATCTATATTTTGTGAAATCCATGCATATCTTTGTTACTATATGATAGTGTATGCATGTATTATATGTGTGTAATACAAACTAGTTTTCTTTTACATTTTGGGATGGGATTGGATCTTTAGAAACAATTAATATCTGTGTTTTGGGAGTCTTCACTTATATTCAAAAGTGATTCTTTCCATTGACTGGAAAGTGGTTACAATCTTTATTTATTTTTAGTATGAAAGGGAGAAGGTTTCCTTTTGATTGGTGTGAGATGTGTGCCCCAAATGTTATATCTATTTTACGCAAAACTACCAGGCCTCGTTGGGTTGAATATTATATAGGCCTGGTTTTAATTTGGCCATTATACTTTCCCTATTTTTGTACGGGCAACACATGTGTCTCATACATGAATGTTTACCGTTTATTTTAAATTACTTTCAAAAGTTATTATATTATGTTTTGGTGTTTAAAGAGAATGATGTTGGGAATCTTATATATGATTGTTGAATTTGACTTGCGAGAGGTATAGGGTTCTCCATGATTAAATTCTTCGATCAGATATAATGTTGTTACCATTAGATTATTTATATACTTGCTATGTAGAGTGCGTACATTGAGGTACTGGTAAGGTACACATCATTTATGACTTCGAGGCCGGAAATCCTCACGGTACTTTAATGATCATTGAAGCTTCCGCAACAGTCATGCCTTGCTACTCTGAAGGAAGACGTCGCTCAACTATTATTTATGTTGTGAATGTTTGCCGAATGATTGGTTGGTAGAACTTTATATTTCAGTATAATAATGTGAATTTTTAAGTTGTTGTAAAAAGTGATAAGTAGAGTTCGTTCAACTCGGGCTTGTGAAGGATTTTCGAAAATTAAATAAAGTTGTTTTAATAAGAATAAGAAATACCGAGACTCTGGATTCCACCATTGACCAATTAATTGATAAACTCTAATCAATATTCATGCAATATTTTCCTTTAAAGTGATTCTAATATTTGCCTCTAATAGATTTTTGAAGTAATAGTTGTAATCACAAAGCATGAAACATCAAAAGTTTTAAAACCTAGCATGTTCGATCAAAACAACTCACAACTACTCAATAAAAATCAATTTTTCTATATTCGTTCTATGCAAATAATCATATAAAAAATTGCAAAAATTAATTAAAATAGAATTATACCACTTTTCATGAAACAATGGCTTCCTCCGTCGCCTCGGCTAAGGGGTTTAGCTCCTCATATTAATCATGTTCTCAAAATACATGTTTATGGTTCAAAAATTGATTAAAAGAGTGAAAAGAATACACTGTAGTCGCTGAAAGTCTAAAACAGAAGACTGAATCGTTGCTGAAGGGTTTCAGTCACTGCAGACAGGAACGATAGAAGCTCGTTGTCACTGAAAATAAGTCTGCCTATGCGACTGTTGCATGTGCGTCTTATGTTCTTCGTCTTCTTCCTCTTCAGCAGCAGCAGCAGAGTTTCTGTACTCGATTTTCTTCACCTCTCTAGTGCTCTAAACTTCTCCAAACTCTCCCAAATTGTTCGTCACCCTTTTTATGACTCGAATCAACCTATATATAGCCACCAGACCCAAAATCTCTCGAGTTAATCCACAAATATTCTCGGTTTTCTTTTATCCGCAAGTTACGTGATTTTTCTTCCCTGTTTAATCTTCTCTACGCGTCAACTTGGTTTTCAAACTCTCCAGTAGACTGAATAAGGACTCAATTCATCACGTAAAATCCTCCGGTACTCCCAGTTATCAACCAAAATATCCGAGAATATATGCAACTCTCTGTTTCGTAAAAACTTGATCTTTATCCCTGTTTTATCGATTCTACAGCTCATACCAAGCCTGTCTATCCTTAACAGGGTTAACCCAACGAAAATAAGCCCTTGAATCTCCTTAAAAGTCGTCCACAATTCCAACCCTAAAATCCGTTCTTTGAAAACAAATTTTCCCGCCTTTTTCTGTTTTGAAATTTTGAGAAGAAATGTGACCTCCCCCTATCCAGTCCCGGTCTGTGTTTAGCAACTGCCTGGAAATGGGTTACCCCTTATCCAAGATGAGAGTCCGAATAGCAAATGTCCTCCCAGGTTCCTTCAACAACTTTTCGAGCTAATTTCGCCGCAAAAGCCTATTCCTCCAAAAACACCTACAAAGAGATAAAATACCAAAATTAGTACAAAAATGGGTACTAACACTATACATAAAAGAGATGAAAATAGACACATAAATGCGTGTATCAAATACCCCCAAACTTATTATTTGCTAGTCCCGATCAAATCAAAACTACAAAATAAAATACTAACTCACTGTCGCAGGCATCGTCGATTGCACTTAGCATGTGTAACAAGCCTTTAAACCCCTAGGTGGCCCTAGTGGCCGAGCTATAGTCTCGGGAGGGTTTACCAGAGGTGTACCCACAAAACCTTTACTCCAGACCCTAGCTATCTACACAGAACCTTGGAATGCACTAAAGAACCTCCTTGGTTGGCATACTTATTGATTACGGGAGGGAGTACCTTGATGCGAAATTCCAATTGCTGTATATGAGTTTGCACTCAAGTATACTAAAATTCATATATAAGTGACAGAGCTCTACTCAGATAGTCGCACTATGGACATCAATATCCGGAATCAAACAAATCACATGAATAGATTAAGAAGATGGATATAGAAATAGACGGTTGCGAATGGACTTCAATGCCAAGATGAACCTATGACCTAGTGGATTGAGATACTGGTCTGGACTAATATTGAAACAACTGGCATATACAAGGGAACCAGTGGTCGACAATCCTAAATCTACATCAACACAGCTGGCATATACAAGGGAACCAGTGGTCGACTTTATAATAAACCTTTATTTTTTTATTTTTTTTATTTTTTTTTTTAACGACATGATTAGATCTTTTGGATCCAAGCGCATGCTTCTTGTCAGCAGATTACATGGTAATTCCCGTGGATCCTACATTCCACGCTTGTTTAGGCGACGGAGATAGGGAGAACACACACATATTGCTATCCAAGTGTTATTTATTCCGATTGGTCTAATTAGTCAGGTCTTTTTTTTTTTTCTTTTTTTTTTTTTTTAGTAACTCAATCACTCTATTTCAACCCAGCAGACATCAACATAAAAATTTGCAAAAACAAAAACAAAAGTAATAGGATGATTCCGAGATACGGTAAAACTATCATGTGATTTCTAACACCTGAGCTCCGTGCTTTTATGAATAGACTCTTATAGATGTTTCCATCTAATCAGATTGGTTCCTCAACTCCTAAACCAAAATGCTTCCATCCACTTAGATTGGTTAGTGCCATCCTTAATAGGCATAAATTTCTAGGCTCTAGAGTTTATTTATTGTAACAAAAAGTTTCCACCCCACCCCCAAACTTAAATCTAACATTGTCCTCAATGTTTCTAATTAAAGAACAATACCAAAAGTATAAATAACATGAGGAATCAGTAAAGAGAGAAGTCGGAAAGATAGTACCTGAGTGAAGTGGAATCAAAAACCTACAAAAATAATATACAACATACAAATCGCCTCGATGGTCAATCAAGGTAAACAGGGTCCTCCAGAGGGACCTCCTCAACATCACCTGTAGGAAAAGGCTCTAAAAAGGGCTTCAATCTCTGACCGTTAACCTTTGAAGAACTACTACCGTCTGGTGTCTCAATTTCAATAGCGCCATGAGGAAAAACAGTACAGACCACAAAAGGACCGGTCCACCGAGAGCGCAACTTCCCGGGGAATAGATGCAAACGAGTGTCATACAGAAGAACTTTTTGACCTGGAGAAAATGACTTTCGTAAAATATTCTTATCATGCACAAGTTTCATTTTGTTCTTATACTCCTTAGCACTATCGTACGCATCTCTACGAATCTCGTCCAACTCATTGAGCTGGAGCTTTCTGTGAGCTCCTTCCTTGTCAAGTGAAAAGTTTAGCTGCTTAATAGCCCAGTAGGCTCTATGCTCTAACTCAACAAGTAGGTGACATGCCTTGCCAAAAACTAAACGATAGGGTGACATTCCAATGGGTGTCTTAAACGCAGTACGATAAGCCCATAAGGCATCAGTAAGCCTCGACGACCAGTCTTTCCTATTAGGATTAACTGTTTTCTCTAGAATACGCTTAATTTCCCTATTGGAGACCTCTACCTGACCACTAGTCTGTGGGTGATATGGGGTAGCTACTTTATGGGTAATACCATATTGTTTCATTAAAAGAGCAAACGGTCTATTACAAAAGTGTGAACCTCCATCACTAATTATAGCTCGCGGCGTACCGAAACGTGTAAGTATATTTTCTTTCAAAAACTGGACTACGACCTTGTGGTCATTTGTTCTACACGAAACCGCCTCAACCCACTTAGACACATAGTCTACAGCGACAAGTATGTAAAGATAACCAAAAGAATTAGGAAATGGACCCATAAAATCAATGCCCCACACATCAAAGACCTCAATCACTAAAATAGGGTTCAAAGGCATCATATTTCTACGGGAAATGGTTCCTAACCTCTGGCAACGCTCACAAGAAACACAATGACTATGGGAGTCTTTAAACAACGAAGGCCAGTAAAATCCACACTGCAATATCTTAGCAGCAGTCTTTTTAGCACTAAAATGACCCCCACATGCATGTTCATGACAAAAGGAGATAATACTGGACTGGTCACTCTCAGGTATACATCTCCTAATAATCTGGTCTGGACAATACTTAAACAGATAAGGATCGTCCCAAAAGAAATGCTTAACCTCGGCTAAAAACCTAGAGCGATCTTGTTTATCCCAATGTTGAGGCATTCGACCAGTAACAAGATAATTCACTATATGTGCGTACCAAGGTGATTGGGAAACAGAGAACAATTGTTCATCAGGAAAGTTATCCCTTATAGGAAGAGAATCATTAGAATGATCAACAACTAGCCTAGACAAGTGATCTGCTACTACATTTTCTGCCCCCTTTTTGTCTCTAATGTCTAGAGAAAATTCTTGCAACAAGAGGATCCATCTAATCAATCTAGGTTTCGTATCCTTCTTAGACAAAAGGTATTTCAAAGCAGCATGATCGGTATAGATTACAACCTTAGAACCTAGTAGATAGGATCTAAACTTATCCAAGGCAAACACGATGGCTAACAGTTCCTTCTCTGTAGTTATATAGTTTAGTTGGGCATCATTCAGAGTTTTGCTAGCATAGTAAATCACATGAAGTAATTTGTTTTCTCGCTGTCCTAACACAACGCCTATAGCATAATCTGAAGCATCACACATAATCTCAAAGGGTAGGTTCCAGTTAGGTGCCTGGACTATGGGGGCGGTAGTGAGTAAACTCTTAAGCTTCTCAAAATCCTCTAAACACGCATCATCAAAGACAAACTTAACATCTTTTGCAAGCAAATTGCAAAGAGGTCTAGAAATTAAGCTAAAATCCTTAATGAATCGACGATAAAATCCTGCATGCCCTAGGAATGACCTAATATCTTTTACGGTTTTTGGGACCTGTAAAGTCTTAATAAGATAAACTTTGGCTTTGTCTACCTCTATACCCTTAGAGGATACGATGTGCCCTAACACAATTCCTGATTTAACCATAAAATGACATTTTTCCCAATTAAGCACTAAATTCTTTTCCTTACACCTAGTCAACACTAATGTCAAATGATGCAAGCACTCATCGAAAGACTAACCAAACACTGAAAAATCATCCATAAAGACCTCTAAAAACCGTTCTACCATATCAGAAAATATGCTCATCATGCAACGCTAAAAAGTCGCAGGGGCATTACATAGCCCGAAAGGCATGCGTCTATACGCAAAGGTACCAAAGGGACAAGTAAAAGTGGTTTTATCTTGGTCTTTTGGGGCAATAACGATCTGATTATATCCGGAGTAGCCATCTAAGAAGCAATAATGACTATGTCCAGCTAATCGCTCTAGCATTTGGTCGATAAAATGAAGGGGAAAGTGATCCTTCCTTGTGACCTTGTTCAACTTCCTATAGTCAATACAGACACGCCATCCCGTGGTCACTCGGGTTGGGATTAACTCGTTATTATCATTCTGGACTACAGTGATACCTGATTTCTTGGGGACAACCTGAACGGGGCTGACCCACTTACT
>JAJJMB010014022.1:2895703-2911289 GCA_023531105.1 Papaver atlanticum | reverse complement strand
AAGAAAGAGGGTAAGAAGTTATGATGAACCTCGTGTTGAGAAGAGAAAAAGGAGGTGTGGGAAATGTGGAGAGATTACTAATCACAACAAAGGAACATGTGCTAGTGGTCAAGTGGGATCTAATCCAACTGCAAAGAGGCAAAGGACTGAATGTGATACAGAAAACTTCACCTTCACCAACATAGAGACAAGTCAAACCACCAGAGTTAGGGGTGCATAAAAATCAAACAAGAACAAGGGAATTGCATCATTTGTTGGTGAATGTTCTACGGGACCTGGCAGTCATCCCTTGGCAGCACCATCTTCCAATCCATCTTCTACAACACCTATGAGTCTGCTATCTATATCACCATCTTCTACTCCAGCATCTATAGGAAATAACCTTTCTCAGAACTTCTTTGGCATTGGATCTGTATCTCAGAATATAAAACAAGGAAAGGGAAGGGGAAATGGAAAGGCCAAGAAGAAATGATTTGATTTTTTTTTTTCTTCTTCTCTTTTTTGTGTTTGCAGTCTTTTTAAGACAGTGTTTGTGATGAATGAAAAGTGGCAGGTTGTTTATTAGTACATTTGCAGGTTACATTTTCAGATTGTTGAGTTCCTTACATATGGCATGAAGTTGTAAACTTGAATGCATAATTCTGTTTTTTGCAGCAATGAAGACTTCATCTGAGACCCACTTAAAACCATCACAATCTGTACAAGTGAGGTATGCTATGTTCTTGTTGGGTTCATTCTTGCAAATTTCATCTCCATCTTTGATTTGCAGTGATCTTTGTTGCAGGTTTGATTTTGCAGTGGGCAGTTTTTGAAGCAGTGACCAGATTCTCCGCAAGCGTAACAACCATTCTCTACTGATAATTTCACCATCTTGCATTTGACAGGATCCATTACATCGTCAAACCATTCAAAGTACTGACAGGTTGGAATTGAACACTTCAAAAACATTTTTCCATTTGTTTCTTTTGTTTTTGAACTCAATAGTTGCCTTATACCATTACATGGTATATATTTGCACCTGGAATAAATCCAAGGACATACCTTTGGATCATGACTTCCCTGCTCACAGATATAACATGAAATTTGGGTTTTTTTGAATCTTACCTTGTTGTTGTTGTTGCTGCTGCTGCCTGGAGAGTTTACTTCACTTTGGCTCATGTCTCAAATTTTTTTTAATTTTTTTTGGATCTGTTCAGTATGAGAAACACTAGGGTTTTTCTCTGCAATAAGGCCTAATTTATATGAATGAAGCTGAAGAAGACCGTTACAATCCGACCGTTACAGAGGAAGCACATTTTCTTCACGTGCAACGAGTCACTGAGTTGACTCGATCCCGATTTGGTTACGAACTCAGACGAGGGCTAAGTTGTCTTTTACCTAGCAGGTTAACTGCCACGTAGACATTTAACTACCTAAAACCGTTTTTTGAAAAAAAACGGGATGGAAAATGTCAATATCGGCCGGTTTATATAAAGATTCAAAAAAACGGCCAGTTTCTTAAATAGAATTAAAAAAGGTGGTCACTTTATTAAAAAGCCCATGTTGTTTCTACTGAAACTTCCCTAAAAACACAATTTCAATCCCTGAACCTTCACAAGCAAAACCCCCCAAACCCTAGTCGACCAAAATACCAAAAAAAAAAAAAAAAAAAAAAACCCCAAAAATTCCAAAAAAAAACCCCCAAAACACCATACGCAAAAAAAAAAAAAAAAAAAAAAAAAAAAAAAACCCTCAAAAATTCCAAAAACAAGTACTCAAAACACCATAGGCAACATAAGAGACTCAAAACATCTATCAAGATCCAAATTCCTATTCTTACCAGCTAACATATAGGAATAGTGAAGCAACAGTAACAAACCTAATAAAATCCCAAACTGAAGTTTCCCAGCAAATAATTGAAACAAACCAAAAGCCATCAAGAATAGGAAAGTACCTAATAGCTTCAAACTTGTAGGTGATTTTTTACTTCCGGATGTGACATTACCCATGATTTAAAACTTGATAAAGCAATTCGGATATCAGATGAGATTAGGCAGACACGAGAAGGTTTTCTCTCGGTTGATTTAGAGAAAACTAGGGTTTGTCTGCCGTCACTATTTTCTCTCTTCTTTTTTACATCTGATTGTTGTGTATATCCGGGAGAGGGCTAGTTTTTTATTTATAAGCCAGAGTAAGAAGCGAATCTTGTAGGCTGGACTCGCTGGAGCGGGTTTGACAAATGTGAGACCTGGTTAATGCGACGGATAGTGTGACCTGGTAAGGGAAATTTGCTATTCGGTCCAAAGGGAAATTCCTATAGCAATGGCCAAATGAAAACTTTTGTTGAGCCAAGCGGATGGCCAAACACGTTTCTCTATTATGGGAAAAGAAGTGGGCGGCTGGACATCAAACGCGCGCGTCTAATAAATACGCTGGCGGTTTAATAAAAAACGTGCGGTCAATCTAAACACGAGTGCGTGTGATGCACAACCGCCAACGACTATTTTTGCCCGATTGGGGGATACTTGAACTAATTGGGGGATATAAATTACTTCCCCCAACCAATAGTGTCTGCTAAGGGGTGTTTTTTGGGGGCGAAAATACTAAAATACCCTTTGGTTAATTAAAAACATTATAAAAAGACTATACTACCCTTCCCCCAAAATAAAAACTTAAAATCAAAATCAAAATCAGTTATCCCCTATTTCCATTCCATTTGTGCCAGCACACTCGTAGGCTAGGGTTTCAAAAAAAAAATTCTTCCAACTTCTTCTTCATCGTCGATTCAAAAATATCTTCGTCGATTACCCCAATCTATATATAATCATGCCTCCACGAAAGAAACCTCCGCAATCAAAATCAAAATCAAAATCACTTGCTCAACAAAAACAAGAAGAAAGAATCAATCAGATTGCTCTTGAAGAACAAGAAGAAAAAGAAGAGGAGTCGGACCACCAAACTCTCGAACAAATGACTTCTATGAGAAGGTTAGTGATTCTGAACTTTTTTTATAAGTGTTTCCATCGATTTAAGGCATTGGGTATAGGTTAGAATCGCGAACCCTAACTCAAACAGTTGAGTTACAGTCGATTCCGGCATTGAAATTAGTATGAATACAATGCCGGTACTGAATTACGCCATTGAAAATAGTATGAATACAATGCTGGTACCTAGTTACGGCATTGATTTTAGTATGAATATTATGCCGGTATGGAGTTACTGAATCACCTGAAACTGAATGTTCTGTCCCGGCATTGATTTTAGGTTGAATACCATGCCGGTAGTTTGTTACGGCATTTTTTTTAAATTTATTCGATTATGCCAGCAGTCCACTTTTAATATACAGGAAAACCTTAGGAATTTGTTATCAGTACCGGCATTCATTTTCGGTTGAATATTATGCCGATACTTGATTACGGCATGGATTTGAACTCTTACCTTTGTGCCAGCAGTTCTCTTTTGGTATCCAGGAACTGCTTAGGAATTACCTAAGACTACCGGCGTTGTTTTTTTGTTAACTTACTATGCCATTTTTTGGTCTCGGCATTGTAGATATTTCGTGAATCAATGCTGGCTGATGATTATATGGCATTTTTCAGTATATCTATGCCGGCATCAAATATGAAACTGAGTTGTCTTATATTTATTTCTTGTTTCTTTTGATATAGAGCTAAAGCAAAGAAAGCAAAATCTAAGGATGCTAGCACTAAGAAAAGAAAGAAGAGCGATCTTGGTTCTCCTCAGTCTCTGCCTCCTCGAGGGAAAGAAATTGGTCGCAACAAGCATTTGGGGGTAGGCCCTATAAGAGGGAAAAAATGGGAGAGTGGTGGTGACCGTAGTCAACTCGTAATCCGTGAACCTACTGGAACAGTTGAGCACAATGAGCAAGCTGAAGAGGAAAGTGTGGAGGAAGATACTGAAGTTGATCCAAGTCAATTAGTAACCCAAAGCCAAGTTTTAGAGGAAGATAGTGGGCCAAGTCAAAAACCGACACAAGGCAAAGGCAAAGTAAAAGTTAAAGGTTCGCACCTTCCTCATACCGATGACATGATACCTGACCTTGATCGTGGTAGAATTTGGGGTGAAGTTTCGGATCCGAGAATGCTATTTGGATACAAGGACACGTGGGATCGTATTATCTATCAAACCTATGTAAGAATTTTTTTCTTGTGCATATGTATTGTTTTGTATTTATGTAAAATCTCTTAATCGTATTATCTCCTAATTGTAGGATCATAAGAAGACTGTGCGTGTTTGCCGAAACCAAGCCGCGTCTCATTCGGATTTGTCTACGGAATGTGAAGAGGTTCAAACATTAGTAAGGGAGTCTGGTCTATATGGTTTGGTTAAAATTATATGAAGTGTGATTCTGTGACAGTCAATTGCTTCGTCGAAAGGTATCATGGTGAAACTAATACCATGCACTTCCCGTTTTGGGAGATGACCTTGATCCCTGATGATGCTCAGAACATTCTAGGCTTGAATGTTATCGGCAAATCAATTGCAGAAGGATATAAGTGTTCGGACCTAGAATGGTCGAAGTTGCACGCTCTGACTAACAAGATGTTTGGTTGGGACTACAAAACTTCTGTGGAAAGCTTCTATGTATCTAAGAATAGTAGGACAAAGACCATCAAGCTGAAGTTGCTTAAGGAGAAGTTTGAAAACACGCAGGCAAGAAGTTTGAAGGATGGATGGGACCCTGCACAAATTCGTTATACAGCCGCTGCGTACCTGTTATTCATCTTGGGCACCAAGGTATTCCCTGACGCTAGCGGCAACAGGGTTAGTGCAAACCACCTTCAATACTTGGATCCGTTGGAAGAGGTATTTACCTATTCTTGGGGAACTGTGGTAATGGCACATTTGATGGCGGAGATGAGAAGGGTCTCTAAGGCTGTTACAAACCAATTTGTCGGGAATTTCACTCTACTCCAGGTAATTTTGTTTTTAAACTTATGTTCTTATGTGTATTGTTTACATGTACCCTTATTATGAACTTAGAAACAAAATTTATGCTTCTTAAAATCATTCCACATGGGTATAGGTGTAGGCTTATGAACACTTCCCAACATTGTTCACGGACTACCCCTTCTTGAAGATCAAAAACCTTTCCGAACCCGAGGAGCATAGAGCTAAGAGATACGAGTTCAACAATATTCCGAAGCCCGGTAACAATCGTCAATTGACAAATATGAGATTGGCTCTAGACGCGATAACTGCCAAAGAGGTTGTGTTCGACCCTTACAAGGAGGCTAGAGAGAACCACCAAATTTTGAGGTATGATAACATTGCATTTTACAATGGAACGTTGTTCCACCCAAAAGGATACGTTATGGCTGATCCCCGACGTGTTATGCGGCAACTTGGATATAAGCAATTACCTTATCCACAGACAGCCTCTCTTGAAAGGTACGAAGTTGATCGTTCTCAGAGATTTTCTACTAAGCTAAAGTTGAAGGTAGAGTATGATCCAATTCCAGAACCAACACATTGGAGGGATAGGGAACCACGTAGTTTGGTAGATATTAGTAACTGGGAGCTTACAGAAAACGGTGATGAAACCCACCCCAACTATATGTTTTATTACCTAGAAGGGTCACATCCTTTTGTCGTGCGCCCGGACAACGTCAAAGTTCCACCCCAGAAAAACCCTCCTGCTCCAACTCCTACAAAGGCACCATCTACGATGGACGAACTTCATAAGACTATTGGATTCCTAGTAAGTATTGTTAATTGCTTAGTCATTTAATGTATACATAATTTTATATTTGCATATATATACTAATTATGTGTTGGATGTATGAAACTAGCGACGTCGTCTTGGAAAGTTGAAGAAGATGTTTGGTTGCAAGAACGAGAAAGGAGAGGTGCTATCCTCTGAAGAAATGAAGGAAGTTGAGGAAAAGCTTGATAAATTGGAAGACCCTAATGCAAAAGCTTTGTTCGGGGAAATGAGGAAGTTGGCCGTGACCAAGAAGTAAAAGACCAAGTGATGAAATCTTTAGTTGTGTTTCTTCATTTGGATGGTGGTTGTTACGTTTTGAACAATTTCAAACTTGTTTTTGTATGAACTCTTTAGTTGTTTGATTTACTTTTGGTTTATGATACCTGGATTAAGAACATTTAAGCACAATTTAGTTGTTTGGTTTATGTTGAACATATTTAGATTTCTAGTAAAATGTTTTTTTTTTGTAAGTTTTCTTTACATCAAGGCGCCGACATTAAAGTGTTTAGGTTGAACAACCCCTACACTGTTTCCGGCATAGATACGTAATTAAAATTCCATGCCGCAACTAATACCGGCATTGAAATGTTTTTCTAAAACCATGCCGGAAAGTGGAGATGAAAGGGTCCAAGTTCTTGTATAGAATTTGAACTGTGCCGGCATAGAAATATTTATCAACATCAATGCCGGAATCTGATTTTTCTAAACTTGGATATTTTTGCAGAAACTCGGCATGGTAAATAAGATATCTATCCATGCCGACACTCTGTAAACCCTTCAGAAATTAAAACTACAATGTCGGGATTGATTATAGATCTGTTACAAATGCTATTTTTATTTCGTTCCTAGATAATCTATTACATCACATTTTAAACTTAAAATTAAAACATACTAAAAATCATGCGAATGGAGTACTTTTGGTTTAAGATGATCTCATAATCTATTTCCATCCCTTTTCAACAATTACGTTTCCTTTGAGCCTTTCGCGAATATCTTCGAAGACATCGTCTGGAAGCTCGATGTCAAGGACCATCCTCATTGGTTCATCTTCTCTTTAAATATATTCCTTTCCCTTCATATAACACCCATCATACCCATCAATTGGATTGCATTGGCCTTTGTGTTTTTCTCTTGATTCCGATAGTTCAACAGCTTTGTCTAACCATTGAAACTCTTCGAATTTTGGGTGATTCAAACACCTTAGAAAGACTCTTCCATTTTTAGCATCATCAGTTTTTGCAATCCAAAACCGGCGTGTCCCATCACAGTTTCTACACTTCGAATAAATAAAAGGACAGTCCATGGCTAGATGAGAAGGTGACTTGCACAACTGCAATGATGACTCTGAAAGAGAAGATTATATTAGTGATACGTCCTAGTAGAGAAGATTATAACTGTCCATATATTGTTAGTAATGTTGAATCTACTTACTTTGAAGGTAGAGTTTGATAGTGGTTTGCAAATAGAGCTTGTTGATGAATCTCCCATCGCTTGTGAAGCTTGAACTGTGGTTGCTTGATCTATTTTTTGAGGCTTGCTTTGTTGAGAGAAGGATTTTTGTTATTTGGTGGGTGCTTTCTGTAAAATTTTCCAAGGGAATGGGGGGGGGGTTATATAGAATGAAGCTCAGACGGTCTTATTTTTCAAAATACTAGTCGTTTTTTTTAAAATTCCGAGATGTCGGCATGGTGTCATAAATATATTCACTGCCGGTAGTCTATGCCGGCGTTGTATGTTGGTGTTGAAACCATGCCGGTATTCGCTGCAGATTATTCCCAATCTCTGTAAAAAAATAAATAAATCAAGTACCGGCATGGATATTGAATAGTAATCAATATCGGAAACAGGTGCCTGCATTTTTGTCCATATTAACTTCAATGCCGGCATTTGTGATTTCAAAAAAACTAGCCGTTTAGGTTTTTCTCTATATAAAGAGAGCTAATATTTGAACCAAAACTCGTGTGTTCTTGAGACTCTTATGAAACCCTAGACCCTAGAAGAGTCATCTATAAATAGCTTAGTATAGAACCTACTCCCACATACAATAAATGGCATCGTTCGACTCCGAGGAAGATTTAGCAATCACCCAAGCATGGTACGCCGTAACTCGTCCTAGAGTTATAGATAACAGTTCGGGGGAGAGCATGTGCTTGAAGATTTTTAAACAATTTACTCACGATTATGGGAACCCAAAAGGAAGAACTGCTCAACAAATCGAGCAACGGCACAACATCATCCTAGATGCGGTGGTTGAGTTTTTAAAAATCAAACACTGGATTGCGCACGCTACCCGCAATAGATTATCCCCTCAACAACTCGTAAGTATCCTTATCATTAATTCGACACAATCCACTCTTTTCAATTTTTGTGTAACAAACTAAGTTTGTGTGTTGTTTTTGTAGCACAAAGCCGTGAAAGTACGTTACTTACAGGAAAATGGGGAAGCATTCATGTTTGATGATAACGTGAACCACATGGAAACCTGTTAGAGCACTGCTCGGTCGAACTCGCAAGCCGTGAAAGTGCGTTACTTCACAATCAATTGGTTCATACGATGATTCATAACAATACTAGCTCTTTTATAGACTCTATTCCTTTGACAAAAGTAGATTTTATAAAGCATTAGATGTAACTCATAAGCATAGTGCATCAAAAGTTCTTAGACTAAGCATACACTATCAAACAAAATCACAAATAATCAACGAAAATCATAAATCGATTGAAAAGCAATGCAAAAGGTCATAAGAATCAATTATAATTACCATCAATTGTGAAACATCGCTTCCTCCGTCATCCCAGTGTTGGGGTTTAGCTCCTCATGGTAAAAATATGCTCAAAAGATAGAAACATGGCTCAAAAGGTGTTTTTATTGAAGGAGAATAATAATACAGCGAATCTGCAACGCTTTATAGTCGTTACAGAAGTCACCGTTACAATTGAAGTGCTGTTAATAAACGATAAATCGGTTCTGCTGTTGAAGAATGACACTCGTCTGCGACTGTTCCTTGTGGGTCAATGTTCTTCGTGTTCTTCAGCAGCAGCAGCAGCAGAACCCGGTTTCCTTCACCTTTGATTTCTCGGCTCTGTGGTGTTCTAAACTTCCCCTAACTTTCTACACCCCTTCTATATGAACCAACCAATCTATTTATATCAAAAAAAGCGATTAAATCTCTCCAAAATCTCTTCCTTTCTCTTCACGGAAAAGTTGCGGCAATTTCTTGTTTTAGAATTTCTACACGTTTCTGAGCTTTCCTTTTGATTCTAACTCTTCCTTAGATAGATACCAATCTTTGGGAAGGTTTATAGCACTTTAATCTCTCTAAAATTTCCTAAAATCGGTCACACATGTGACTTTCCATATTTTAATGTTTAGATAAAAATCCGTCGATTAAGCCCAGTTTAATCGATTTCAACACCCATGTTAGATTCCTAGACCCATAAGGAGTCTACCCTATGAAAATCAGAGGTTTAGTCGACCTCAAACTCCTCCAAATCACGATCACCAAAACTGTCAGGAATGTGTTTATATTTTCCAATTTGAACGTGAAGGGGAAAGGTTACCCCTTATCCGTTGCTGGAGTCCGCATAACACTCGTCCCTTGGGTTGCATTTATCAACTTTTCGAGCCAATTTCGCCGAAAAGCTTATTTCTCCAAAAACACCTACAAAGAGATAAAATACAAAAATAAGTACAAAAATGGGTACTAACAATATACACAATAGAGATGAAAATAGACACATAAATGCGTCTATCAGTGATCTGATCTTGCTGTTTCTATCGTGTTTGAGTACTATCTTCTTTAAGATTGGCTCGAGATTTAATCTCCGACAGCCAAGATAAAAAGTAGTCACAAACATCTTCGTCTCATCGTTTGTGATTCCACAATATCTTTTTTTGCTACCATACGATTAAGATTATTGTGAGGTGGTTGATATTTTTAGGCTGTTCTTCGGGAATATAAATCCGGTATATCAATTGGTTCCTGTTCACCTTGATTTATCAAAAGACGGAACAAAACTCGTATGTATTTCTATGGGAGATAGATTTATCTATTCCTACAGACTTTTCTGTGTGAGATAGATCTGTTTATCAAGTCTCCGACTTTGGGTCGTAGTAACTCTTAGTTGTGGGTGAGATCAGCTAAGGGAATCAAGTGCATAGTATCCTGCTGGGATCAGAGACGTAAGCAGCGCAACTGTACCGTGAATCAGTGTGAGATTGATTAGGGTTCAACTACAGTCCAGTCCGAAGTTCATTGGTAGTAGGCTAGTGTCTGTAACAGCTTAATACCGTGTGGTATTCAAATCTGGACTAGGTCCCGGGGTTTTTCTGCATTTGCGGTTTTCCTCGTTAACAAAATTCTGGTGTCTGTGTTATTTCTTTTCCGCATTATATTTTGTTATATAATTGAAATATCACAGGTTGTGCATTGAATAGATCAATTGGGAAATCCAACCTTTGGTTGTTGATTGAAATTGATTGATCCTTGAACATTGGTGTTTGGTACCGTTCAAGTTATTCCTCTAATATTCAATCGGGCTCGCAAATTCCTATTCGCTGATTGCAGATTGAATTAAGAGATAGAGATATAAAACTCTTTGATATACTTTTCTCTAGATTGAGTCTAACTATCTGGTTGATTCTCTTGAAAGTATATTGGAGTTTGTCTATTCAGATTGTCAAACGAAATATCGGGTGTGGTGGTTAGACCCCTGCTTTTTCAATTGGTTTCAGAGCAGGCAAACACATTAAAGACCTTATAAGTCTGTGTTTGTAGCGATCTGAATATGGACAGAAGTGCTATCTCTGATAAACGCATCACCAGAAATAAAAGTTCAGTTTCTATGAAATCTATTATAGAGAAAGATTTGTCAATCTAAAATATAGATGAACCCTGTGTTCTAATGAAACAGACTTCCATTGACAAGTGTTACCCGAATTATCTTACTGACGATTCTGACTCTTAAGTTGAAAGGGAAGCAGCCAAAGAGAGTGCAGTGATTCTTAAATTTGTTAGAATCCAGGCTGATGATGTTAATCGGTTGAAACACAAAGTAAATGTTCTTGTTGGTATGGTAATTGAACGTAACCCTCTTCTAATGGTCCTTAGAGAGGAAAACGTCTCAGCCTGTTCTTCATGAACTCTGCTTGAGGAAAAACTCAAAGAGGATGCTTTGGAAACTGAACTTCTTTTGAGTAAACTCTCTATTCAAGAATGTTCCAAAGAGTCCACTATACCAACTGCTTCTGATTTAAATGGAAAAATTTATGTTCCATAAGCAAAATCGAAATCCCTTCCTGTTGGAAAAGATGTGCCTGTGTCTTCCTCTAATCAAGGAATATATATATCGCATGGAAGGAAGATATCTCCCAATGATGGTATTAAGACTGTTCTGTCTAATCACTCAAGTGATCAGAAAGTGTGTCTCTTTTGTGATTCAAAAGGACATGGTGAACAAAAGAGGAAATCTAGGTTGACTGACAATTCTTTTGATCGTCTTCAACACAACTTAGATTTAATTCTCAAAGATGTAACTGACATTCGTATGTCTAGACCAATTGGTTTTAGTACTCACCCTGTGTACCCTACTAGGAAAGTCAGTTCGATGTGTTCCTCAAATGTTCAAATTCGAAACAGTTTTCCTAAACCATTTCATCCAAGAAGAACTCATGGATCTTCTTCAATCAAGAAGGGAGATAACGTTGTTCTAGATGTGAAAAGGGTACCAGAAGAAGGAGGCAAAAAGAAAGAACTGGAAGACAACCTAAAAATGATAATTGAAGGGTATAAAGAAATCATTAACATGCTGTCAATTCCATCTGGTCAAGATTCTTCAGGTAAGAATACATACTGTGCGTCGTATTTTGATGATAGTAAGTTTTACGATAACTTTTCACATCATAACGGTTTTCCTCCAAAGATCAGGAGAAATAAGTTCAACCGAAAACAACATTTATTTAATGAGCTTAAGGCTCATACTTGTGCTAATTAATCACAAGGTTGAAATCTCACACACAAAAATCCTGGTTGGGTAAGATATGGTCAGGTATACTTGATGGCAAAGTGTTTCCTGATTTTATGGCTATTTTCTTATCGTTCCTAGCCGGATTATCTTTACAAACATGTTTGCATAAGTATTTGTATTTTTTTTTGACGAAGGTTTTGATTTTTAATTTCTTCTTGAAATTTAGGTGTGGAAAAAATGCTACTCTTATGCTCTAAATTTTTCTCTGATGAGAGTGTAAAATTTATTGAGCTTGTGAAATTTGTCACGTAGCAAAACATTGTTGAACAAAAAGTTTTCCCTTTTTCTATTGTTCACTCTTGGGTATTTTCTTGCTATGGGTCAGGTTGGTATTCGTACAGGTACCCACGTTACTTGTCACGGACTAACTTTGGAAACCCTAAATTCTGACTCCTTGAGAAACCATTTAAATACAAAAACCTGGTGCTTGAGTACGCATACTTCAGGTTATTTTTTCTATCAAGAATGGCATCGCATTCGGGAACTTGTAACTTTGCAAAAGGTTTTCTTGATAAGGGTTGTGGTTTCGAAGAAGAGGAGAAAAGAACACTTGCGGAAGTTAATGACACCTCTACTCAATCTCCTGACAATTCAGACTTTGAGGATGATGAAGAGATTTCTGCTGAAGTTGTTCATGATTTTATCAGTCAGTTTAACGATGCAAAACTGCTTCTTGTTGATACCCTAAAAATTCTTGATATGTTAAGAACTAAGTTGAAAAAGGTTAACTATGACCTTGCTCTCATGAAAACACATGTTAAGGATCGTCTCAAGAAGAATATCTTGTCCAAAGATGCAATCGATACCATCTGTCACAAGCTTGAAGATCTTGAAACCCATGAAGTTTCTATACGTGAACACTGATCTTTGCTTGTGATCCGTTTGGTCTTAGATTTGTTTGTAGGATTATTTTTGATTAAGTGTCTAGGAAACTTCTTATGAGAATTTATTCTTGTGTTTTTAAGAAGGATAACTAGGGTTTGGAATTACCATTATTGTGAGTACACATAGCTATTGCCAACATTTTCATCTTGCAATGTTTTTAGATTTAGTTGTTTAAATTCTAAAGTTTATTTGGAAGATGATTTTTGCAGTATTAATCTTTATGATTTTATATATTGCAAATTGTTATGGGATATGTTGTTTACGTTTGTGAACCTTGACTGTCCCATACTTGTTCAAAAGTTATTTCTATTATATGTCGGTATGAAAGTATTGATAAAAGATAGAATGAACTTTTGACTACAAAAGTTAAGCCTTTTATGTCATTATGCAAATATTGATGGAAGAAAGGATGAACTTTTGTTTACAAAGATTAAGTCTATTATATGTCATTGTGCAAATAGTGATGAAAAATAGAATGAATCTTTGATTATTCCGCAGTATTGGTCTTTCCCTTATCCACATCTTTATGCATATACTGTGTTGCTCCGTAAGTTCTCTTATGTTGAGTATGACCAATTGAATTGATCATTTTCCTTGTGGTTAATTCAATTGAGATTTTTGGATACAAATTCATATTCTTATGTGATTTGTTAATGTCCAAAGAAATCCTTCTTTTCTTGTAAAAGTAAGGTCGCTCTTGTTGTTCTTTCGGGAATGACATTTTATGGGGGAGAGTTCTTAATTGAACTTGTGCTTAATTGCCAAATCTTTGTGGGGAGTGCGGCTGTGGAATATTGTAGGGGTTATCTTGTATCTTTAGAAACTCCTTGATGAATGCATTTAGTTTCGGCTATTTGATGGCATCTAAACAAGTTGATATGTTGTTCTCTTTTGGTCTTGAAGTATCTCTATGGAAATTTTATGAGGATCCCACTAGTTTTCGCACCTTTGCCAATTTATATTGACAAAAAGGGGGAGAATTAATGTGTAGTTCACATTACAAATACATATGGTTTATGGATCATTATGTAAGGGGGAGTGGTTTTCATGTTGAGATGAAGTATTGACTAAGGGGGAGTAATACATATCACCATAGTATTGTTGTCAAAGTTGTGATACAATTGGACTTTGATATTGTATAATGATACTATGACATTGTATAACAATGATTAGGAGCAACTGTTATCTCATTGTTATAGCTACGGATCTTCATCAACAATGATGCGGAATTGAACACATTTGGAATTATTGGAGTACTTGGAAGTGACGAAGATTTCGAGTAATGTTGAAGAACCAAGGAGATCAAGCATTTGGATGAGAAATCTACAAAGTTTATTTATTTTGTAATCCATATGTATTGATAGTTTTGTAACTAAAATTGAAAAAGAGGGAGATTGTTAGAGCACTGCTCGGTCGAACTCGCAAGCGTTTCTATCTCAAGCTTGTTTGTCAATGTTAGTGATCAAAACTATAAGTCTTGATTTCTAGTCTACTAATAGTAATGTCTCGGACTAGGATAGATTGTGTAGTTGAGCATTAGATTTCACGGCGTTTATCAAATGAAGACGAAGAACTACTAAGGAGAGATTGTGGAACCTCATCAACAAAAGGTATGTGGAGACTAAAACTCATCTATCACTTGGAAAGTCTATTTCTACCCTATCTCCTATATTGAGACAAAGGTCGTTTATGGCTTTCGATTATACACATTTGAGATTTCGAGCTGAGATTAATTCGCTTACATATTTCTCGGAATATGTGTTGGTAAAGCTTTCGCTTCAACCAAGTTCATCTTATATTCTTGAAGAAAGTCAAAAGATGATCATGTGAAAATCCCCGAGTAACATCTTACATGGTTTGTGTGATACAATCATTTTATGTAGACTTGGAATGTTTCGTTATGATTATTTCAATAACTTTAAAATTGCTTTGATGCTAATAGTGTGTGAAAACGGCTATTGTCATCCTCTAAGAAAGTTTCAATGATCGAAATAAGAGTTTAGAATATTTAACCATCATTGGATTATAAACATAGTGTGCATTGTTGCATGTATGTGATCTATGACCGGAACTAAAGTATGCATATCCGTATAGTACTTGTAGTTGTGAAATTCCGTGTACCAAGTACACATACCGGTACGCATACTTGCGTAAGGTATAGGTCCGGGAATTTCTGCTGGGATTTGGAAGTGTACTAAGTATGCATACTTGTTTGCATACTGGCGAACCCAAACTCAGACCGACTACTTAAGTATGCGTACCCGTTTGCATACTTGAGTGGCTAAAGTTCTAAAATCGGTTGGCTCATGAACTAATACATTTATATATTAAGGAATGTATTCTTTGCAAACCGTGGCTATAATGTTCATGAATTGATTCGAGTGAATCAAACCGATTTTGCTTCAATTTTGTTCTTGTATACTTCTATCAGAATATAGCAATTGAACAACTCTTTAACTAGTTTCATTTGAGTCATTTGAACTAGTTATGGTTAAGATGAATAAGGTTGATATGAGAGTGTTCATATAGCTAACCTCGGTTAACTACGGTCTTCTTCAGCTTCATTCATATAAATTAGGCCTTATTGCAGAGAAGAACCATAGTGTTTCTCATACTGAACAGATCCAAAAAAAATAAAAAAATAAATAAGACATGAGCCAAAGTGAAGTAAACTCTCCAGGCAGCAGCAGTAGCAGCAACAACAACAAGGTAAGATTAAAAAAAACCATAATTTCATGTTCTATCTGTTAACAGAGAAGTCATGATCCAAAGGTATGTCCTTGGATTTATTCCAGGTGCAAATATATACCATGTAATGGTATAAGGCAACTATTGTGTTCAAAAACAAAAGAAACAAATGGAAAAATGTTTTTGAAGTGTTCAATTCCAACCTGTCAGTACTTTGAATGGTTTGACGATGCCATGGATCCTGTCAAATGCAAGATGGTGAAATTACCAGTAGAGAAT